>JAJOOH010000890.1:0-30884 GCA_029582605.1 Solanum gracilifrons
ATTGACCAATGAATCCCTCTCATCCATTGGGTTCTAAAAGAAAGTCAAATCTTCAATTCAATTTCACCTAATTCTCTTAGGATTTCATGTGATTCTCTATGGGTTCAATTTAATATGGTTCAATTATTTTTATTCAATCTTATTATGAATTATTTGATACAATTACATGATTTTCATTGATTTCATATTAACCCATGCCTATGCCTATTTTATGAATATGTATTATGGTTATGAACTTATGGAATAAGACTATGAATCTATGCTGGTTTTATGACAACAATGATTTATCACTAAATGATGCTTTTAAGATAAGTATCAACTATTTGTGAAAGGTTTTCTCAAATATGAATGAAATCATGATTTAGATGCATAGAAAGGATGTGTCTTATGAACAAGTTTATGAAATCATGTTTTTGAAAGGAGCTACTCTACTATGATTTATGATCGGATTGGTAGTATTAATTACTGCCTTTCTAAGTATTTTAAATATGATTATGATTATGTCTTTTCATTGGGATTTACTTAGCACTGAGAGGTCTTTGGAATGGAGGCCTTACTATTAGTAGATGTGTGGTCTTTAGTAGCAATTTCGTTGTCCTAAATTATGCACCTCAGTAGGATTATCTTAAATGACCTAACTAGTGGATCCACCTTCGCAATATGAATGATACAGAGTTCTGCTTTGGCAAGTAGATTCCCCTTTTTGATGTGGAGATCATACCATATTTTATGTTATAGCTCACATGGTCTTATTTCCAGTTATAGGTATATATAACACAAATTAACTATATTTTCTTAAAAGATTTTATGAAAGTTTTATTTATGATTTTAAGATGCATTGACCTTGTATATGCTTTAAGATTTGGCATTCAAAATTCACTATGTCTTCACTTGGTCTTGCATACTCATGTTTCTAACTCATCATGATATCATATCATAATTATATTTATGTATATTTCTCCATGCTTTCTACATTCATCGGACTAATGTGTATTTGTCCTATATTGTCTCATAATATAGGATCTGACGCTCCTCAACCCAAACACACTTTGGTGGATTACTCAGCCTTGATCAGTTGGATTGGTGAATCCTCATGATTTGAGGGAAATACCATGGATACTTTTATTGCTTTTATGATCCGTTTTTTTGTCTCAAACTTGTACGTGGTGTATGGGTTACATCACAACCACTCTTATGATGTAAGAAAGGCTATGTGAGACTTAGTAGTTTTCCGCGTATTCTCATATGTACTTTGTTGATATAGTTTATTTCTTCTTATGATTTGAGACTTACGTCGATTATATCTCTTGAATTGTATATCATTACATCATGCTTATATCAAGTGGTTTGTTTAGGATATCTCGGGGTCTTATTTACCATGTCACGTCTAGGGTGTACTTTGGGTCGTGACATATTCACTTGGGGCCTTCAGTACAATAAATTATTCTATATTTATTTCATTGATGATGAAGAAGAATTTGTTGAAAAAGAGAGAAATATGTACTTTCCATACTTAGAGATTGAAGACAATCGTAATTTAAAGGAGGGGAGTAATGTTAGCACCCATTTAGTCTACCAAAGGTTTATACACATGGAAGATTTAGGGAAATTAGAAACTATATTACTTCAGCTTATAAGTTATTTATTTTTCCTATTTCTATGTTGTAGTTGTTTGCTGTAGATTACTACAACTTTTAAGTTATTTATTGTTTCCTATTTCTATGTAGAAGTTGTTGCAGTAAGGAGGTTATCCCTTCACTTTCTCATTCAGTTGCAGTATGAAGCTATTTTTATTTTTTTTCCAGATGGGTGGTTAATTCACCAGTACTGTATTTAGTGTTATTTGAAATCAGTGAAATGAGAAAAAGAAAATTGTAAAGTTTTTCAGTACTTTAAACTCAAGAGATCACAATTCTTTCTTAATGAACCAACACTATAGGTCGTATAAATAAAACATTTGATTTCATATTGTAGCGCCCCATTACTAAATACATATCAGGGGACCATAACACATACTTGGTGCTATATAACCTAATGTTGCTTAGATTTTAGTGTATAAATCACTCTCATCTTTACCAATCAATTTTGAAACACCAGAGTCGCTTAGGTGGGAACCCACATCTTCATCCAGCAAGACATTACTAGGATTCAGATCACAATGTATTATGAGAGAGGAGCACCGATGATGGAGATATTCCAACACACATGCCACATCTATCATTATGTTTAGTCTCTACATTAGGTTTAAGAAGTAGTTGTGAGAGTACCAACACTTATCAAGACACCCATTAGGCATATACTCGAGCACTAAAGCCTTAAAATCATGGTTGGAATAGCTAGTGATGACTTTTACGAGAATCATATGGTGAAGGTTGCGCATAACTTCACATTTTTGTATCAAAACTATTAAAAGATGCTTCCCCTTTCACATTAAACACTGTAACTGGAATATGAGTCTCACATCTGAGAATGCCTTTGTAGACATAGACAAAATTTCCAAAACCAATCATATTATTCTATCTAAGTGAATCAGTTGCTTGGAGAAGTTCATAGTATGAAGTTCTTTCTCTTATTGCGACAGAGAATGAATAAGGTTTTTGAGAAGCATTTTTTACTTCTTTTGTACCTTATCCATGCAAACACAAGGGTAATAGGAACAAATAAAAGTGCAATTCCGAGCAAAAGAAAAATAAATAGCATTTGTTTCATATTTGATCTATGCTTTGATGAAGTGGGCCATGGTGGGTCTCTAAAATTGAAGAACCACACAATGCTTCATTGTTGATAAAAAACTAACTTGAGAGGTTCTTGAAAGGACCCCCCGATGGTATTTTACCATACAATTTGTTGACATACATTGAAATACTTGAGGAAAGCTTCTCCAAAGACATGAGAATAGTTTCCAATATAGTATTATGAGAAAAGTCTAAAAACCCAAACCTACCATGCTTTTCATTCAGTCAGGTATAGATCCTTGCCACTTGTTTTCTCTTAAAGAAAGGTGCCCAATATTTGCAATCCTCTAATTTCTCTAGAATTTTATTTGAGAATGATTCACTGATAGATCCATTTGTATCGCAACCTTTAGATTTCCATTTTCAGGATGTAAATAACCAACAATTTTTTTTGATGATAAGTCAAGAACCATTAAATCATTAAGATTCCCTAAGATTGTTGGTATATTGGAACTCAATTTATTGGAACCCATATGTATCTATCTAAGGGAAGTGAGATTCCCTAAACATTTAGGAAGATATCTTGTAAGTTGATTTTGACCCAAGTAAATATCACCCAAATGTTTTAATTACAATTATTGTCTCCACTAAATCCTATAAGTTTGTTGACACTCAGGTTGAAGCGCTGAAGTTTTCGCAAGTTCCCCAATTGTTCTGGGAATCAATTCAATCAAGTTGTTGCCAGAAAGATCGAAGTCTAATGTGTTGCTTAAGTTCCCAACTTTATTTTAAATTCGGCCTTTGATCTTGCAATTATGTCTGAACAATGTAAAATATGTGGAAAGGTGCCTGAAATTTGAGAAAAGGCTTATTCATGTCATTTGTTAAAACTTTGACTCATCTATGCCATTTTCGTTTGAGAAAAGGTTCATTTATGGGTTAATTGAAAACTCATCTAATTATGCAAAACCATTTTATCCACGTGGCGAACGATGATTCGCTCACATCATTACATTTATTTAAAAGATAATATCGTCAGCCAAATTTCTAAAAACACATTTGAATTCTTTTCTTAAAAACAAATTATAATCCCCTCCGAAATACACATATTTTTATCGGGTGAGTTAACAATTTGTGTGTGTTTTTTTTTTAAAAATCTAATGGGCTTTTATAAGTGTTTCCATTTTAAAAACAAATAATGACCTGGCTGAATCATGATTCGCCACGTAGATAAAATGGTTTATCAAAATAGGATGGGTTTTCCATTAACTCATAATGACATGGATGAACCTTTTTCTCAAACGAAAATGACATAGATGAGCCAAACTTTTAATGGATAACATAAATGAGCATTTCTCAAAATTTGATAGTTGTTTGTTGCTAAAATTATGGATAAATATTTCATGAAATAAGGAAACAAAAATAACGATATATATATAGTAGTGTTCACCAATTTCTTTGTGTACTTAGGATGCATTCTTTCATCTATAGGATGAGCTTGAGGAGAGCAAAAACGGAGAAAAAGGACATAATTTTGATGCATAAGTATGAAATTGGTAAATTGTTAGGCCAACCGAAGGTAGATTTGCCAAAAGTCTATCTTGCAAGGAACATAAAAATAGGGTAAAATGTACAAGAAATTAAGTGAAAGTGAATTCAAATGCCCTAAATTACCAACAAGGGTTGTGATGGAGTGGTAAGTACTCCTTCGTCCTTAACCAGAGGTCTCGGGTCTGAGTCCCCTTGGGTACAGAGTCACCTTTGTTAGAGAGGTTTTTAACCCTCAATGTGGGACTTTCCTACGTGAATCCGAATGAATTCTTGATCCAAATTTATTTTCAAGAATCACATTAGCTAAGCTGATGGGTAATAATTGGTTCAAGAAAGGATTCAAACAAATTGATAAACTGATGAGTCAGGAATGACTCATTTAGGGATTAATATTCAGAGTTTTAGTATCTTCAATGCCTTTTAATGCTCTAAATTAATTTTATACTGCTAATTTGCAGCAATGAAGGCAAAAGAGCCAAGCAAGGACATTACCAGGCAAAAAAGAGCAAAAAAGCTGAAGAAAAGCAAGGCTGATGATCGCCCAAAGCCACTTGGTGAGTCACCGAGTGGGTCTTCAGCTCGCCAAAAGTTACAGTTGGCTATCCCATGAACAAATCCAACTTGGTGAGGAGATTGGTGTTTTGGTGATGAAGTGTTGATCGCCTAAACTCACAGAATGGAAGTGGTGAAGAGCTAAGCCAATAAAGCAATGGAAAGGAACACTCGGTGCATCACCGTCTAGGTCGGTGAAGCCCAACTTATTTCGCCGAGTGGCTCTGATGGTGAAATTATGAGAACGTATAAATGCAATTTTCAAAAGGAGAAAGAGGATTTCCCAATTCTCATAAAGTCCCCACATTGTCCAGTTCTGGGTTTTTGATCTCTAACATTGTTCCTTAACTTTTTGAGTAGAGATTTAGGGTTTATTTTTATTTGGAATTCAATTTGAGCATTTTTGAGACTTTTGATTTGTTACCCAAGCTGATGGAAAACATAGTTGGTAACTATTTTTTGTTATTTATTATGTGTGGCTAAAACCCCAATTCTTGGGGTGTGATTATGTTATTGAATGTTGCAATCCGACTAATCTATCTTGAAAGAGTTGATTGAGTAGGTATTGGGTTGTTCATTAGTGTTATGCTTGTCAAGGTTCAAGAGAACTCGCTTGATTAGTAATAGTTGATTGAGAAATAGCTATTACATCTAAGGCCTAGCCTACCCACTAAGATTCATTGATTTGTAGTAAATAATAATCACCTATTAAAAGAAATTGGCATTCAATTGATCACACTCCCAAGAACCCTCTCTACTTGTTAGTTTTTGATTGTTTGTAGTTGTTAATTGTTCACTCAAATCCCCCCATTTGACATTAATTGTCAACCCCTTGCCATTTACTTTAGTGTTTCGAAAATGTCTACACCTACAAATGATTAGAACACTATTTCACTTCATAATTGAATTATTTACTGTATTACTCCCTGTGAGATCGACCCGAACTCTTAGTTCGGTTTATACTTGATTGGGACCGCCTACAATTAGAATTGGATGAAGTGTAGTTGAGTGTTATAAAAAATGGCGCCACTGCCGAGGAGTGGTGTTTAGAATTCCTTTGGTGAAGTTTAGTCATGACCTAATCTTGTTGTAGTTGAATCAACTTATTTTTGTTTGTTTGTTGTTGGCTGCTCTTAAACAAGTGAAGAGATGAGTGTTAACGGGAGCAATGCTAGCCAACTTGGGCACAATGATGACATCAATAATTTGCTAGATGTTAATGTAGATCAGTTGGGAAGTGCGGGTGCTATCAGATTGCCTCCAGCTGTGGGCAATGCGGTGTTTCACGTGACTAGCATCATGTTGCAACTGTTGCTAATGAGGGGACTATTTGGAGGGCTGGCTCATAAGGATCCCCATGACCACATCTGAAACTTTGTGGACATGTGTGGTCCATTTTCCTTCAAGAATATCATGCAAGAGTTAGTCCGACTTTTTTTGTTTCCCTTTTCTCTAATGGGGGAGGCAACAAAGTGGTTGGTTGAGCTACCAAGAGATTCAATCATTTCTTGGGAGGAGCTGATCGAGGCATTCTACGAAAGGTTTTTCCCTCCCTTAAAGATGGTCAGGTTGAGGGACATTATTCAGAACATTAAGCGTGTTAATGGCAAACCTATCCATGAGACATGACTGAGATTTCAAAAATTACTGCTCCAATGTCCAACTTATGGGCTACCAGACAACGTGTTGCTACAATATTTTACCGGAGCCTAGATACAGTTAATAAAGGTGTGGTAGATCAACTCATCCAAGGAGGAATCATGAGACAACTGTTCGACGTAGTATCAATCTTGATGAGATGACAAAGATAAACCGTGCATGGTATACTAGAGACGATCATATGTCTCCTTTGAACTTTGGGCTATTGAAAAAACAAATGGAAAAGAATCAGGAGTGAGATGAAAACATGGCCAAAAAGATAACCCAAATGTACCTATTGACAAAACATCTCATTGGTAGTGGTCCTAAGTCTGTAAATGTGGTCGGAATTGGTGGAGTTAATCCTGATGAAGCACAATTTGAGGCGATGTACAATGAATAAGAGAATTTCTTGACAAACCAAGGAGGGGTTTCTCGTCCAAACTATCCAAGGCCGGGAAAAATCAAGGTTGGAATAGGGATCATGATGATGGTTAGAGAGGCCCAGATAAGGAATGGCGTGACCGTGGTACAAAATGGAGGGAGCGAGATAGAGACTAGAATTGCTATATACCCCCGCACAAGCGTCAAAAGCCAAAAGAGCAAATGCTGATCTTGAAAATTTCTGCATAGAAGTTATCTTTGCGCGTATTCTCAACAAAGTGGAAGGATCAGACAAGGGGCTAAAGGAAATGAAAGATGACGTTTCTCCTCTGAACCAAATGGTTACTTCACACTCGGTGTCGATTAAGCAGTTGGAAACATAGATGGAACAAATCTCGGCTCATTTAAACACATGGTCAAAATGGGGTTTACCAAGTGATACCATGGTTAACCCATAGAATGAAGCTTGAAAGCGTGTCCTCTTCGTCCCATGATGTTAAATAAGGTGCTTCTTGGGAGGCAATCCAAGTTTTTAGTTTTAAAGTTGTTTTATGAATAACGGGTTTTAGATATGCAGGTTGAAAATTTGAAATTTTGGGAAAAGATGCAATTAGGCGAACCAAGGTACTGTTCGGCGACTCACCGAACAGTTCGTCGGCGAGCCTGATCTGGACCGACGTTTTGACCAACCAAATGGCTGAGGTTTTGGTAACTTCGGAGGGCAAAATCACCATTCGGTTTATCACGGAGTGTGTCAACGACATAAGTGACATTGCCGACTGGGCGCGAACTGAAGGGTAAAAAATTGCCTTAGCCATTTTAAATTCAAAAACTCCGTTTCATTTCACTTTTTTTGACTCTTGCAGTCTTGCATTTCATATCTAGAATACATTTTGCTCGTAATGTTTTTGTGGGGATCGATTGCTTGAGGGATTTTTGCATTTGTGCTTTCATAGTTGCTTGCCTAGCGTGTGTTTCCTCTTATTTTTTAGGTTGGTGTCTGGACTCGGCTTAATCTTTCATAGTTTTCGATGCATGCTCATAATATTGTCAAACTTATTGCTTAATCTTGTGTAATTAGTTGTTCTTATGTAAGGGTTACTATCGTATCATGTTTGTGTTTGTGTTTGTGTTTTAACCTATAATTGTTGAATTTCGTGTTTTGATTGATTGAAATCATGGGTGGGTGTGTATTATTTTTATGTTAGGTCTGGTAAGGGTGAAGTCTAAGTAACCCGAATTGTACCAATCGATTGAATTTGCCCAATGATAGAATGGGTGACATCATTCTTAAAGACAAAAGACGTTGATTGGTCAAATTTGGACAAAACGGGAGAAGTCTGAGTACCCCGAGGTCATTATTGATATGGGTCTTAGTTTAATTGCATAGAATAGTGGTTAAATTTAATTATCGTGGGTTGTAGGTTAAAAATTGAAGGTCGGCTAAAAAAATAGCATGAGAGACCCATCAGCGAGCTTAGTCGAGGTCGCAGAATGACTCGGCGTTCGCCAAGTGACCCCTTAGCTTGATCTCCCTGTTGTTCTTCATTTTCAATGATTTGATTCTGTAACATTCGGCGATATGCCTGAGCTCACCAAGTTTACTCGGAGACTCGCCGAATGTCTTGGCCATCACCTTTGTCAGCCCTAATCTTAAGAAAATATTATGTAACTTTAGGTGAGCTACTTTTAGTTTGCCGAAAAGCCTTGGACCTCGATCAACTTGTACTAAATTCTGCAAAATTTTATTCTAGAACATTTGGCGATCCCGACATAGCTCGTCGAATGAGTTCGGCGACTCGCTGAACTAGTCGGTGAGTTTTTATGCATCTTATCAATTGTGATTTTTGGTTGACCTGTTTCTAACGTATTGGCTTGTTCTGTGTTGGTTTACAGATATGGCCAGACCCAAGGTCCTGATAGAAATCAACCACCCCAAAAGTGAACACGGGGGATAGTGACCAATAAGGGTGCTGCACCCCGACAAGCTACACAAGCCAACAACTCTAATAGCATAGGCATCTATGACACCCACCTCACCATTTCAGAGTCTGAAGGTGAGGGTAACTCAGGGTCTAGATCGTCAGCATCTGTATCCGAGTCGTAGGATGATTAGACTCTTCAGCAGAGGCGAGCTGAACTGTTCTCTAATTCGCTACATGATCTAGCCAGAATACCGGTGACTCCTACATCTCCTCCACCTCCAGCACAGATGGTTGAGAAGGTACCTCTAGTACCCCCGGTACAGGCACCCTTATTTCAATCACTCAACATACTAAAGGCTGCAGGGCTGAGGACTATTCTGGAAGAGAAGTGACTGTCTACCGATGGCGTGGTGGAATGGTAACCGGAAGTGTGGAACACCATCAAGTTCTACAAGTTTGAGAGGTTTAATCAGCCCCATGGCCCGTACATACCTTCTTAGGTACGAGAATTTTATACAGAGTATGGGAGGATGGTTCCAAAGAGGAAGAAGAAGGCCAGCTCATTCGAACTAGTTGATCATGTGGTGGTGCGCAGTAAGAAGGTGAAATGCAGTAGCACCGACATTAATGAGTTGTTAAGGTGTACGATGAACGTGATCAACTTCTTGGTGGATCAAATACAAAAGAAAACCCTAGATGATCTAAGGGTGTTGTTGGCACCTCAGATTTCTGATATCACACCGCCGTGGATCGAGCTAGGAGTTTAGATAGAGAAGAAGAATTTGAATGTTACTGCACAATATTGGTTTAGGTTTGTTAGCAGCACATTGATGCCTTTCGAAAATGAGTCCATACTCTGGCATCCGAAGGGGACCTTCTTAGGATCTATCATTGACCCGGATAAACTAAATCTCGGGCTGATTATTGAGAAGGAGATGGCCATGAGGGACAGGTAGAGTTAGACTTCACTCTTGTTCCCGGAGTTGATCACAGAGTTGTGCCGGCATCCCCGATTTCCTTTTGTAGAGAAGACGAATGTGGAAGTGACTCCCACTTCCTCTACTGACATCCATATGATTGAGGCGGAGTACACTAGAGATGATGTTGAGTGGATGAGAGCTGCAACGGTGCACATTTCCCCGATTGTTGATATGGAGATGCTAGGGACAGACACAACCCCTCTCACTCAGACCGGTGAGCCTTCAGGTACCCCTAGCACTTCTACTACTGTTCCTTCGTCGTGTGCTGCTACTACTACTTCTACTGCTGCTATTGCTTCCCGACCACCTTTGACATATGAGATGTTATTCAAGATGGGCCATCTAGCCCAATCTATTGATATACGTGCTTCCTGGGTAGAGGTTGTTGTCCACGATATGATTGAGGGGGCCATTGTTTCTGTTTTAGCTCCTATTCGAGCTGTGTTGAGAGAGAAGCTAGAATTGATCACCCCACATGGCTTAGCATTAGATGCCTTCACAGTGCGACTAGAGACATGTGAGCAGAGTGGATGCCAGTCAGTTGATGTGATGGCTTTGAGAGCCAATGTTTCCAGCTTGGGACATGATTTGGATGAGCTTAAATCCAGGGATCTGTCCATGTTTTTCGGCATGGTGGACATCCCCGATACAGAGTTTACAGCCATTTCTGAGTTCCCTCCAGCTACTACGACCGGAGGTGCTACTGTGGCTGATGATGATGCAGAATGTGATGCTCCCGAGACTGATGAGGAGGAGCTTGGTAACCGTGATGCAACAGTATATGATGACCAGGATGACCTAGAGGGAAAAATTGTATAGACAACCATGGAGGCATCTCTTCGGGACCTTTTCGAGACACATCTATGGTGGGCTCCAGTTGAGCGAATGATGGAGATGAGCCGGGCACTGATGCCCAGATTGAGAGAGTCCCAGATCTGCAGAGTTCACCTTAAGCTTAGCCTCATAGGGAGATCTTGACTATATTTTCATTTTATTTTGAGACTATTTATTTCTGTTGCATTGAGGACAATTGTTAGTTTTGTTTGGCGGGGTGAAGTATCTTCATACCTACCTCTTTCTGGTTGTTTTTGTGAATGATTGTTTTTTGATAGCTTATTTTGAATGCTTACTTTGAGTGACTATCTATTTTTTGTTTTAATGTGAATGATGGTTTTTTATCCAAATTAAATATTTAACCTTTTGATGTTTGTGAATGTGAATGTTCTATTGCATATTTGAGTATCAGTTGCGATCAATACCGATGACTTGGATAGTGCTCTTGATTGAACGATATGTTTGTGCAATTCCAATAAGGTAAATTTGAGTTGCATAAGTCATGTGTGAACCCGTAGCATCTCATTGTGACGTGTTGATTGTTGAAATGACTCTTGTTTGATGATTGTGTTGAATGCCATGTGTGGTGAGATTATCTTGGAATATGTACTTGATAATACCTAGAACTTTCCCCGTTAGTCTAATTGACTAATGTAGGCGAATGATAGACATGATCTTAGGCAACATTTGTGGAGAGTGAACCAAATTGCTATTATACCTTTTTGTGACCACCTTGTGAGAGTATGAACCTAGCTTGGCACCAGTTGAGCCTAACCTTTTCTTTGGATGAAACATGAACACATTTGACCTCCTTTTCCCATTACCTAAAACCTTCACGAAACATTGGTCTATTTTCAATAGCCAACTTAGGCCAAAAGCCTAAGTAGGGGAGTGTGGTGAAAAATGAGAAAAATCAAGAAGTTTGTGAAAAAATTTCCCTTGAGGGATTGTGTTGAAAAAGATGGAACCCCTCCATATAAAAATAAAATAAAATAAAGATTGAAAAAGAAAAAAATGTTGCAATAAAGCTTGTGCAACGGATAAAAGAAATAGGGTGTCTAATTAATCATGCTTAAAAAAACATATGGTGGATTGTAAAAATAAAAAAGAATGAAAGAAAAAGAGAAAAAATTTGAAATGCAGGACATGCTTCATGAAGGTAGAAGTCACTAAGCCAAAATGATCATACCTTTGCCCTCAGGCCCGTTACAAGCCTTGAAAGACCTTTGTGATATTGATTGAGCTTAATGTCATATTGATTGGAAAATATGGGCAAACCTATGGGTAGAATCATGCATGTGTTTATCTTTAAGAGTGTGAGAGTTGCTTTTGATTCCTTAATTCTGAAATTTGATCAGCTTTGTGTGAGCATGGAATCATTCTTGATGTGAGGGTATTTGAATACTTCTTTTCAGTTTGAATTTGAACTTGAAGCAAGTATTGGGAGCTCGATTTCTATTTGATGATGGCTTGTCATAGTTTGAAACTTGTAGTGCACAATTGAACATTGCATGGGTAGATTGAACCTCATGTGCATTCATGTTGAGTCTTGAGTAGCACTATTTGTACACATCTCTTTTGAACTGATTGATCTTGTGTTTTACTTGAGAACAAGCAAAATTTTAAGTTGGAGGTGTTGATGAGTCAGGAATTTTGACTCACGTAGGGCTTAATATTCAGAGTTTATATGTACTCAATGCCTGTTTTATTCTCTAAACTGATGTTGTCTGGCTAATTTGCAGTAATGAAGACGAAAGAGCAAGTCAAGGACATTATCGGGAAAAAAAGAGCAATAAAGCTGAAGAAAAGCAAGGCTAATGATCGCCAAAGCCACTCAGCTAGTTGCCGAGTAGGTTTTCAGCTCGCCAACAGTCACAGTAGGCCAGCCCATGATCAAAACCAACTCGGCAAGGAGATTGGTGTTTCGGCGATGCGCCAAATGGATCAGAGAAGGAGATGTTGATCGCCTAAAGTCACAGAAGAGAAGTGGTGAAAAACTAAGCCAAGAAAGTGATGGAAAGGAGCACTCGGTGCATTACTGGCCAGGTCGGTGAAGCCCAACTTATTTCGCTGAGTGGCTCCGAAGGTGAAATTCTAGAAACGTATAAATGCAATTTTCAAAAGGAGAAAGAGGAGTTCCCAATTCTCAGAAAGTTCCCACATTGTCCTATTCTGGGTTTTTGATCCTAATATTATTCCTTAACTTTTTTAGTACACTTTGATTTGAAATTCAATTTGAGCATTTTGAAGACTTGTGATTTGATACCCAATCTGATGAAAAACATAGTTGGTAACTATTTCTTGCTCTTTATTATGTGTGGCAAGAGCACCCATTCTTGGGGGTGTGATTATGTGATGGAATGTTTCAATTAGCTTATGGGTGCTATTATTTACTAATATCATTGTTGATTTGAAGTGGGTTCAGTTGATGGTTGAGTTTTAATTGATTAACTGCAGTTGCAAATATATTCTAGCCAAGCATTCTAAGATTGCTTGAGAAAGAAGTTTTAGAGTTAAAACTATCAGTTGATGATTGTAACGGTTGGGAGATTGTAGACTTAGCTTGAGAAAGTGGGAGTAAATCCAATCCGACTCATCTACCTTGAAAAAGTAGATTGATTGAGGTATTGGGTTGTTCATTAGTGTTATGCTTGTTGAGGTTCGAGAGAACTTACTTGATTCTTAATAGTTGATTGAGAAATAGCTATTACATCTGAAGCCTAGCCTACCCACTAAGATTCAACGATTTTTAGTAAATAATAATGGCTCATTAAGCGAAATTGACATTCAATTGATCACACTCCCAAGAACCCCTCTCTACTTGGTTGTTCCCAGTTGTTTGTAGTTATTAATTGTTCACTCAAATCCCCCTGATTTGACATTAATTGTTAACTCCTTGCCATTTACTTTAGTGTTTCGAAAATGTCTACACCTACAGACGATTAGAACACTATTTTACTTCATAATTGAATAATTTACTGTATCACTCCTTGTGGGATCGACCATAACTCCTAACTGGATTTATACTTGATTGCAACCGCCTACACTTAGAATTGTATGAATGTTAGTTGAGCATTATCAAAAACCACATATTTTGGATTGAGAATAGGATGATTTGCCTCGTGGCGTCTTTGATATTGTGGATGATTCAGATGCAAAGTGTTCCGGGACACAGAGAAAAGCTCATCACCAATGAAACCTACTTGTTTGAATGCTTTCGATACCATTTTTATTTTTTCTTGTTTTGATCTCTCCAACTTGTTTGAGAGAGACAAGAGTCATTTGTCGAATGCTAGATTCATGATACAAAAGTCTGTGTCCACTATCATCTCAAGGCTAAAGGAAGTTGCTTTGATAGGTAGTTTTAAGGTAAACTATCCAAATTGTATGACCATCTCATTTTTAAAGCTTAAGATCTTAGGGTGAACACACTTTATTTACTTGATTATTCTTCAACATGTCCCCTCATTCACGTGTTGGTCATTCCAATTCTCGGGGTTGAAAAGTGGAAAACCAAGAAATCAAAAAAGTTATGGGGTTGAAATTTCACTTGAGAAGAAAATCGAGGGGGCTAATATGATAATAAAGGGGTAGTGCACGATGTATCTTACATTCAAACAGGCTACATAAAAGGGTCACACCCAAGGGTTGTGATGGAGGAAAATCATCCGGCGCAAATATCAATGACTAGTTCCACGACTTGAATTCATTACCTATAGGTCCATAGATACCACTTTATCATTGTTCCAATGCTTACCTGACGATAGTTAAAGAAAATGGTTAATAAGCATTTTTTTTGTCATTGTTCTTTTTCTTTATTATCTTGAAGTTATATGTCTATTAACTCGTTGAAAATTCCTAATCGGGTTCCCCCTCATCCCATGTAAAATATTTATATTACTTTTCCTATTTGTATTAATGTTGTTAATTCCTCTAAGGTTTTAATTATTTTTAAAAACTTTCAACTTTAAGATTTTCAAGAGGATCAATTTGGTTATAGTTACTGAATTTATATTTGTAGGAAATTCAGGCCCACCCATTCGAGGTGTTGTAAAGCCCATTCAACCCTAATAATTTCTATTTAAACACACATATGTATTCCATTCTTAATCAATTAGGGTTTAGGCTATGTATAAGGGTTGCTCAAACATATTTGACAACCATCATCAACTAGTAAAATTCAACTGCGGTTTATCCTACTCTTCCTCTTCTGCCACAACAAGAACAAGTAAGTTCTTTGGATTATGTATGTTATCTAATTAGATTTAGATTAATGATGATATGTAATCTTACAATATTCTTACAATTTTCACCATTTTACTGATTAATATTAAGATGAAATGATGAGATATATTGAAATTGTAGACATTGAGAATAAAGTTTTCATTGATTCTCAAGCCTCTCTGCAAAATCAATCATAGAGGTATTTAGGCACAAAACAAACACTACTAAAAATATGGATTTAGCTGTGAACTTTCTCACTAATCTTTTGCTATTTCACTCTTAGTTAACAAAAATCTATTGCTAATTTGTCGATAAATAGGATTAGCAACGAATTTTGCTGGTCAGCTATAAAATTTATCTATCGCTAAATCCAGTTTTTTTAGTAGTGAAATGCCTAACTATGAAATATACAATTGAGGAAATGAAATATAATCTCTCTATGCTGGAAACTAAATCATATCAGATAAGAATCTATCTAATTGGATATATATCACATGGAACAAGCTCAAGGTATCATCTGCCATATTTTCCTTGATGAAGTGTCGATCAATGTCAATGTGTTTTGTTTGGTCATATTGTACCGGATTATGGTCTATACTGATCTTTTTGAAATTATTTAATTGAGACTTGTTAACACAATATAAGGATATTTATTATATTTGTATAATTCCAGTTCTTCTAGTAGCTTTTGTAGGCACATAAGTTCACAAACACCTTGAGCCATAACTTTATACTCTACTTCAACACTTGATCTAGCAACTACACACTTCGCTTCTTGCTTCTCCAAGTGACTAAGTTCCCCCCCACAAGTGTGCAATAACTGGTTACAGACCTCTTATCATATAGATATCCAACCCAGTCAATATTTGTAAAAGCTTTTATATGGAGGTGACCATGTTTGGCGAAATGAAGACCTTTTCCAAGAGCAGATTTCAAATATTGCAGGATGAAAATAACAACTTGCATGTGAGAATCACGAGGATCATGCATGATCCGACATACCATGCTAACTGCATATACTATGTCAATTCTAGTCTGTGAAAAATAAAGGAGTCTTCCCATCAATCTTTGATATTTTTGTCTATCAACCGACTTTCCTATACCCGCTTGTAGCTTGTGGTTGCTCTCAGTTGAGATCTTGCTGATTTATAACTGAACATACAATTTTCTTCTAGAAAATCTAGAATATATTTCCCCTGAAGATTCCTTTTCCTAAATTAACCACTTCAACTCCCATAAAATATTGTAGCTTCTCAAGATCTTTGATATCAAACTCCGTATCCAAGAATTTTATTAGTCGAACCATCTCCTCTTTACAATCACCTGTCATCACTATGTCATCAATATAAACTATATCTAGCTTGAAAAAGTAGATTGAGATTCATTGTTGATTTGAAGTGGGTTCAGTTGATAGTTGAGTTTTAATTGATGAACTGTAGTTGCAATTATAATTCTAGCCTAGCATTCTAAGCTTGCTTGAGAAAAAAAGTTTTAGAGTTAAAACTATCAGTTGATGATTGTAACGATTGGGTGATTGTAGACTTAGCTTGAGAAAGTGGGTGTAAATTCATAATTGAATTCTTTACCGTATCACTCCTTGTGGGATCGCCAACTCTTAACTAGGTTTATACTTGATTGCAACTGCCTACACTTAGAATTGGATGAACTGTAGTTGAGTGTTATCATAAACCACATATTTGGATCGAGAATAGGATGATTTGCCTCGTGGCGTCTTTGATATTGTGGATGATTCAGATGCAAAGTGTTCCGGGACACGGAGCAAAGCTCATAACCAATGAAACCTACTTGTTTGAATGTTTTCGATACCATTTCTATTTTTTCTTGTTTTTCTCTCTCCAAATTGTTTGAGAGAGACAAGAGTCATTTGTCGGATGCTAGATTCATGATACAAAAGGTTGTGTCCACTATCATCTCAAGGCTAGATGAAGTTTATTTGATGGGAAGTTTTAAGGTAAACTATCCAAATTGTATGACCATCTCATTTTTAAAGCTTAAGATGTTAGGGTGAACATACTTTATTTACTTGATTATTCTTCAACATGACCCCTCATTCACGTATTGGTCATTCCAATTCTCGGGGTTGAAAAGTGGAGAATCAAGAAATCAAAAAAGTTGTGGGGGTGAAATTTCACTTGAGAAGATAACTAAGGGGGCTAATATGATAATAAAGGGGTAGTGCACGATGTATCTTACATTCAAACAAGCTACATAAAGGGTCACACCCAAGGGTTGTAATGGAGGAAAATCATCCAACGCTAATATCAATGACTAGTTCCACGACTTGAATTCATTACCTATAGGTCAAAGAGAGACCACTTTATCACTGTTCCAATGCTTACCTGACGATAATTAAAGAAAATGGTTAAGAAGCATTTTTTTTGTCATTTTTCTTTTTGTTTGTTATCTTGAAGTTATATGTTTGTTAACTCGTTGGAAATTCCTAATAAGGTTCCCCCCTTATCCCATGTGAAACATGCATTTTACTCGCCTATTTGTAATCATGTTGTTAAATCCTCTAAGGCTCTAACATTTTTAAAACCAATCTACTTTAAGATTTTCAAGAGGATCAATTTGATTATAGTTATTCAATTTATATTTGTAGGAAATTCTGGCCCACCCATAAGAGGTGCTTTAAGGCCCAGATAACTATTTAGCCCTAATTATTTCTATTTAAACACATATATGATGTGTAATTAAAAAGAGAGAAAAAACAACATATAAGAAGAATATTGAAATGCTACACATTATTCCCTCCTCAATCAATAAGGGTTTAGGCTGTGGTATTGGGGTTGCTACTACATATTTGACAACCGACCAGTAAAATTCAACTATGGTTCATCCTATTCTTCTGTTTCCGCTACGACAAGAACAAGTAAGTTCTCTGGATTATGTATGTTATCTAATTAGATTTAGATTAATGATGATATGTAATCTTACAATATTGTTACAAGTTTCACCATTTTATAGATTAATATTAAGATGAAATGGTGAGATGTATTGAAATTGTAGACTTTGAGAATAGAGATTTCATTAATTCTCAAGTGTCTCTACACAATCAGTCACATAGGTAGTTATGCACAAAAAAATACTACAAAAAAGATGGATTTAGCTGTGAACTTCATTGCCAATTTGTTGCTATTTTGCTCGTAGCTAACAAAAATCTATTGCTAATTTGTTGTTAAATTGGATTAGCAACGGATTTTGCTGATTAGCTTTAAAATCTATCTGTTGTTAAATCCTGTGTTTTTAGTAGTGAAATGCCTAACTATGAAATATGCAATTAAGGAAATGAAACATAATCTCTATAATGCTGGAAACTAAATAGGATAAGAATCTACCTAATTGGATATATATATCACATGGAATAGGGTCAAGGTATCATTTGTCAACTTTTCCTTAATAAAGTGTAAATAAATTTTAATGTGTTTTGTTCGGTTATTTTGTTCTAGATTATGGGCAATACTAATGGAAGCCTTGTTATCACAGTACAAGGATAGTTTATCATATTTGTATAATTTCAGTACTTCTAGTAGCTTTCGTATCCACATAATTTCACAAACACCTTGAGCCATATCTCTATACTCTGCTTCAACACTTGATCTAGCAACTAAACTTTGCTTCTTAATCCTTCAAGTGACTAAGTTCCCTCCTATAACTGTGAAATAACTAGTTGTAGACCTCTTATCATCTAGAGATCCAACCCAATCAACATTTGAAAAAGCTTTTGTATGGAGGTGACCATGCTTGGCGAAAAGAAGACCGTTTTCAAGAGAATATTTCAAATACCACATAATGAAAAGAACAACTTGCATTTGAGAATCACGAGGATCATGCATGAACCGGCTTACCATGATAATTGCCTATACTATGTTAGGTCTAGTTTGTGAAATATAAATGATTCTTCCAACCAAACTCTGATATTTTTGTTTATCAACCGACTCTCGTATTCGTGCTTGTAGCTTGTGGTTGCTCTCACTTGACGATCCTGCTGGTTTACAACCCAACATACAATTTTCTTCTAGAAAATCTAGAATATATTTACCCTGAAGATTCCTTTTCCTAATACAGACACTTCAATTCCATTAAAATATTGGAGCTTCCCTAGATCCTTGATATCAAATTCCTGAGGCAAGAGGTTTATTAGTCAAACCATCCCTTTTTTGCCATCACCTGTCATTACTATGTCATCAACATAAACTATAAGAAGAGTGATCTTACCCTTGTGATGTCTTATAAAGAGAGTATGATCAACATTTCTTAGTTGATCATAGATTTGCTAAATATATCAAATCTTGTTTTGAGAGACTATTTTAGCTCGTATAAGGCTATATTCAATCTACACACCTTTCCTTGTCTATTTATCCTTATCAAAACCAGGAAAACCTCCATTTACACTTATTCTTCCAAGTCACCATGTAACAATGCCTTTTTTTACATCAAATATTGCAATTCACAATCAAGATTAACCGCACAAGATAATATGATTATGATTATCTTCATATTTACAGTTGGAGAAAATCTCTCTTGGTTGTCCACTTCGTACGTTTAAGTGAATCCCTTAGCTATTGTCACGCCCCGAGTCTACACCCTGGGCGGGAGTGGTACTCGAGAATCATTGCTGGCCCCAACCGAACCCTTGACCTAGCTTACTTACTCAGCGGAAGACTTAACTCATGTAGAAAAATACTTTTAAAAGTAAACTAAATTGCTCAATAAATACTTAGAATGTATCAAGATAACATTCACAGGCCAATAGTGGCAACTCAAGTCTCAACCGTTAAAACAGGAAATAGAAAACTCAAGAACTAACATCTAACTATCTATGAAACCTCTAAACAACTGATATGAATGTATCAGGATATCCTGTGTCTTGTCCCGACATCCTAATGAACTAAAACTACTAAAAACAATAAAGGGGGTCCTCCGAAAGCAAGGAGGCTCACCAACAAACTATGGAGCTCAACTAGAATCAACGATGAACTGGATGTTGATCCTGGTTCCTGTATCTGCATCATTAAAAGATGCAGGCCAAATGGTGTCAGTACATTGAATGTACGAGTATGCGAGGGGAATTCTAAAACAAGACATAAGCTTGAAAGGAACTGAAAGAACTTACCTGGCTCAACTCAACTTAACTTAACTGAATTCAATATAAAGCAATAAAGTAAATGTTGTATAAAGAAAAGCTTTTAAAACATAGATGTCAACTCTGTGTATTTAGAAATACAATATTACTCTGTGTGTATGCAAAGATACGATATAAACTCTAAATTGTATATAAAAATACAAATAAACTGTGTATATAAGAATACAAATACTTCTGTGGGAGTTTCTCTAACTAACAGTCATCATGTAAGAGCCATTGTGATGATATAACATTTTGCCTCACGTTGCCAGGGCCGTCTTATACCTTGCCGAGGGTATAGAACCTGGCTATTAAGTGGATCCACTAGTCTATGCTAAAAGCATTAAGGAATCATCTAAAAAGCATGACCCTTTTCTAACCATGGTGGCTACATGGTTTATGAGGGCTGGGAGTTTTCTGAACTCTCCCCCATATCGGTGCTCAATACTACTCCCAAAATACGATACTAGCTCTTATGTTTAAAAACATACTTCTTTCTGTGATTTGAGATAATTACTCAAAAACTTAGCTCAAGGGCTATCTTGGAAATCAAAGTTTCCTCTCTTGCTTAATTGTGAAAGCACCTACTCTTTTATGAAAACTAGCTCAAAGGCTCTTTGGAAATCAAGGTTTCCTTTTCTTGTTTAAATGTGATAACATTTTAAACTCTTTGGGAATACATAGTCCCTCTATAATTTTGAAGAAATGAACTTCAATCTTTATTCCTTACTCTTTACTCAACTTGAACTTTAGTCTTAAAACAAAGTTAAAACATTTGGAAAACTCTAAGAACTTCTCTTGACTTGACACTTCTCTTGACTTTGATCTTAACTGTCCTTGAATTGGATTATGAATTCAAGGTTCATGATCTCATGTTATGGATGATTTCATGATGTTTAGACATACCTTAGAATATAGAAATCGACTAGAAAACATAGGTACTGACCTGAAGCTTTTAAGAGATGTTTGTCCTGATGAACTTGTAAAGTCTTCAGAGACAAGGTCAACTGTTCCTTTTTTTTGTCTCTAGAAAACATTTATCATAGAAACACTTAGTTAGGATGTTTCATTCTTCTGATTGGCGTATCCCAATCCTGTCTTCTACGAGTGAGGGTAAAAGAATGTAAAAATGATTAATTAAGTAGAAGCCAAGATTGAGATACGCCAAATAGAAGACTGAAATCACCTAATTACGTGTTCTTTCTATGATACAATATTTTATAGAGTAATAAACGACACAATTGACCTTATCTTTGAAGACGTTACATGCTCACCGGGACAAGCATCTCTTAGAAACTTTAGAACAGTAACATGTTTGTAAACAAATTGTACCAGTTTTTTTGCCTTCTTCAAAACTTCTGGTATCTAGTCTATCTTTGTTAATTTCTATAAAATAAGTTCCATCCAATGGGCAGCATCTATGTTCCAAAAAACTATTTTGTGTTTTTTCCATTAGTTTCTTGCCTACTTCCATCATGTAGTTAAATATCGAGTATGCAAATATTGGACTACAGTTTCAACTTTTGATTTAGATATTCCCTTTTCGCTGAGAAATAGGTATATTTGAATCAAACAATGCTTTGTTTCTCCTTGAATATATCATCAAATCAGGTTAATGCAAATGGCCAATAGTCTCCCCTTGAACAACACATGCAAATATCTTTGGAGGAACGATATAAACATTATTCCCTCATAAAATCTCTAAAGGACTCCTAAAAT
Organism: Solanum gracilifrons; assembly: GCA_029582605.1. Lineage (NCBI taxonomy): Eukaryota > Viridiplantae > Streptophyta > Magnoliopsida > Solanales > Solanaceae > Solanum > Solanum gracilifrons. The sequence goes on from JAJOOH010000890.1 coordinate 21,629, forward strand.
TGAGTGCTTTTAGAGGCATTCTATTGACAAGATAAGCAAATGCTACAATTACATCTCTTAGTAAGGTTTTAGGTGATTCATAGTGAACATTAGAGATCTAGAAACTTCTAACAAATGTCTAATTTTTTTTTATTTTATCAACTCTATTTTGTACAATAGGTGTAAGGACAACTGGTTTGGTGGATGATCCCGTTAGACTCCAGATAATTAAGTACCAAATCGGCTATCAATATACTCTGTGCCATTGTCAGTTCTCAATTTTTTTAATCTTAGTATCAAACTAAGTGCAAACCACTTCTGAAAAAGATTGAAAGAAATAAAATAGATCACTTTTTTGGTTTTATCAAATACACTCAAGTCATCAGAGTGCAACAATCAATAAAAGTGACAAACCACTGACTACCATACAAAGAAACAGTTTGAGTAGGCTGCAAAACATAAGAATGGACTTCATGAAAGGAACTTTGCTTTTCTTATTACTTCACGGATAAGAGTTCCTAGTATGTTTCACATACTCACAAGCGTCACAAAACAAAGACTCACCCTCAGTCCTTGAAAGCAAACTAGGATATAATTTTCTACAGTGATATTGATTGAAATTGTTGACTTTGATAAGAGAGCTTTTATTAATTATATGTGTCTCTATACAACCAATTACAAAGGTATTTATTTATTTTGGTAAATAAACAATTTTATTTCCACAGTGATAGTTAGAAAACCAGACAGAGCTGACCTCCTATCTCACAGAATTAGAGAACTACCTAATCATCCCTCATACCATCTAAATGACAAAAAATAGAAAGCAATACTTAAAGAATACAAATTTAAAGGAAACGGACTACTACAGCCAGTTAAAAAAACTAAGGAGTCAGCTTGCCACTCCAAGAGATCTAGAGCTCAGCATTGCTGTATATAATCACCTCTAAGGCCATGTTTGCAATTGAACTAATATTGAGTGCCACTTCTTCATCCTCTGACCTGTGGTATGTACATGAATATCAATCTCCTTACTGAGTCTTTCCACACTATAGTGGCCAACCTGAAATCTGATCATGTTCCTCTCCCTCCAAATGATATAGACAGTCAAATAAAAGCAACATAAATGGTCTTGTCCTCGGAGCATGAGGACTCACTAATACAAAGTTCTAGTAGAGCAATCCAAGCTAGCCACGAACGTGAGAATGAGCGTCATACCTTATATTATGAGATAATATAGGAACAAATATGCATTAGTACGATGAATGTACTAAGTATGGGGAAATGCATAAAAGATGGGCATCATAAGAGAAGGAACTTTAAACATGATATGCATGACCAAGTAAAATGTAATAAAAGCTTTTGAAAGAGATTATAAAGCATCTACAAGGTTAAAGCATACTTAAGCCATTTGAGAAAATTTCAAAAACCTTTAAAGAAAACTTAGTTCATTTATGGGATATTTACCATTAACCAGCAATAAGACCATGTGAACTATTACATAGACTATGGTATGACCCTCACACTGAAAAAGGGGAATCTACTTGCCAAGGTAGAATTCTGTATCATTCATATTGCTAAGGTAAATCCACTAGCTAGGTTATTTAAGACAGTCCTACGAGGGCATGTACGTAGTTTGGTACAACGAAATTGTTACTACAGACCAAGCATCTACTAACAGGAGGGCCTACATTTCAATGTCCTCTAAGTGCTAAGTAAAACCTAACAGAAAAGACATAAGCATAATCGTATCAAAATACTTGGAAAGACACAATTAAACTACCAATCAAAATCATAAGTCATAATAGAGTAGCTCCTTTCAAAACAATGATTCCTTAAAATTACATATTAGACATTTACATTTTTAAGCATCTAAATCATGATTTCATTCATATGTGAGAATATTTTGCAAATTCATGATACTTATCTCAAAAGAATTCTTAGTTCATAAATCATCCTTTTTATAAAACATGCATAGATTTCATAATCATAATTTGTAAGTTCATAAGAATGATAAATCATGTTCATAAAGTAGAAATAGGTAGGGGTACGTATGTAATCAATTGAAAAATCATGTAATTGTATCAAATAATGCATAATAAGATTGAATATAAACAATTGAATCATATTAAATTAGACTCATGAGGAATAACATGAAACCCTAATAGAAATGGGTGAAATCAATTTAGGAGATTGAGATTTTTTTGAAACCTAATGGATAAAAAGGATCCATTAGTGAATTTCCACATACCTTGATAATCAAAGCCCTAAGAGTGCAAAGAGAATGAGACCTTGAAGCTTGAAACCTAGCTTCCACTTTGAGATCTCTTGAGAGAATTCGGAGAAGAATACTTAAGGGATTTGGAAGAGTTGATTGAATGAGGGGAATGGGTTAGATTTTTAAGAGTAAGAACGGTTATAGAGGTAGTTATAGGACCAAAACGACATAGTTTAGAGGTTAAGTGGATAGAAAAAGACCAAAACACCCTTACTTAAAACTGCCGAATAGCTTCTACGGTTTTGACATATGGTCTGTAGGACTTTCTACGGGTTATCATGGTCAACCGTAGAGTCACTTACTGAACCCAAAATCCAGTCAACTTTCCACAAAACCTCCCTATGGGTTGTCGTCCACTCTACGGTCCGTAGACTCATTCTGTAGATTCCAAGTTAAATTCCAAAAATCTTACTAAGTTTGGATCACTTCTACGAATTTCTTCTACAATCCATAGGATGTTACCCGTCAAAACCTCTCGTACACCTGAGGTCTCAACCTACTTCTCTAAATTAACTCTATGGATCAGTCCTATGACTTGTAGAACATTCTACGATTCCACATGTTCATTTGTAGGTCAACATCTCAGACTCGACATTTTTCAAAAATCAATCCAAGTCCTACAACTTCCTTCCCACAGTCCGTAGGTTAGACTCATAGACCACTGCCTGAGTACAAAAATGAAACTTCTCCTCTCCAAACTTAACTTTCATTTTTTGAGGTGTTACAATATCTCCCCCTCGGCAACAATCTTCCTTAAATGAGACTCAAGCTAGGATGAATAGAGTATGGAGAGAAACTAATAACCCAACATGAATGCAAATCTAATCAAAATGGACATAAACAAGAAGAAATCGACTCCAAGCTAAACTATAAACTTAACAAGTTTTCATGAACATGCATACATATGGAAACATGAAAATGACTACAACGCACGAATCCAAAGGAATTAACCATGAGAAACTTAATACCTTAAGCTAGAATAAGAGAAGAGGGAAATAGATAAGGATACCTCTTAATACGAAAGACTTTTCTTAAATCCCAAACTTTCCATTTTCACTATGGACGTTGGATCTCCAACAAACATTTTCAACAAAGAGACATGGAATACCTCATGTACCGATGCTAGGTCGGTAGGTAACTCTAATTCATAAGCAGCTTTGTCAATACACCTCAAAATTTGATGTGGGCCCACATATCGGGGATAAGCTTCCCTTTCTTTCTGAATCTCATAAAACCCTTCGTAGGTGAGATTTTTAAGTAAACACAATCATCAACATAAAACTCAAGCTCTCTTCTTTTAACGTCGGCATAAGACTTTTGTCAACTTTGAGTCATTTTCAACGTCTCTAAAAAAAGTCAAACTTTTTCCATAGCCTCATGCACTGACTCGGCCCTATCAAAGAGACCTCACCAACTTCAAACCGACCTATATGGGACCTACACCTCCTACCATAGAGAGCCTCAAACAGAGCCATTTGGATACTCGAGTGATAACTATTATTAGAAGCAAACTTAATCAAAGCAAATGATCATCCCAATTACCCTTGAATTTAATCACACAAGCTCTCAACATATCTTACAAAGTTTGAATAGTATGTTCGGCTTGCCCATCAGTCGAGGATGAAAAGTCATGCTAAGCTTCACTTGAATACCAATACCCTTTTGGAACGACTTCCAAAACTGAGATGTAAACTAAGTACCACAATCGGAGATAATGGACAAGGGCACTTCATGCAACCTCACCATTTCTTGTATACATCTTGGCATAATCTTTCGCTGAAAATGAAGTCATTACAGAAAGCAAATGAGCCGACTTCGTCATTCGGTCCACAATAGCCCAAATCGAGTCAAACTGATGACAAGTATGAGATAAACCCGTAATGAAGTCCATATTCAAATCTTCCTACTTCCAAGTAGGAATGCTTATGTCCTGATATTAGCATTCAAATGGGCTTAAAATAGGTTGGGTCTTAACCCACCCAATTTGACTTGCTTGATCTCAATAATTTAATTTATTGTTATTTAAGTTTTATAACCACAATTTGCATTTCAACTCAAGAATTATTGTTTTTTGAAAAAGAAAAAGTTACAAATGGATAGATAAATCCTAAAAGATATAAAAATAGACAGTAATTCATACATTCAAACTTTTAATGGATGACATAAATAAGCTTTTCTCAAACTTTAATGTCATATTTGAGCCTTTTCTCTATATTTTATTTACACTTTCTCAATGACATTCTACAAAAGCGATTCCAAATATACTAAAATATACGTAGAAAATGAACAAGCATGCGACCTAATGTAATTTTTGAACTTACTTTAACATTATATCAACATTTTTTCTTATGTCAAGGGGATTCAGTAATTTATATTTAATTTTGAGAAAAATAATCGTTTGTTCCCTAGTTAGTCTAATTTTCCATCAAAGGGACTGATCAAGAACCCCCTTGGCTCCCTTTAGCTCCGTCTCTCTCATACTCTCTATTGTATTTGATTGTCATTAATGAAACATTTATAATTTGAAATTTATTTAAATGGATAAACAGATAATTAATCTTATAAGAGCTTTTTAAGTAGGTACTCCCTTTTGTCCATATTACATGTCTAAAAAAAATGAATGATTTTTTTACTTAATCAAATAGGTATCTGTTAGAACGTGATATTCTCCAGAAGCAATAACCAAAGGATATATTATTTATATCGCTCTCTTACAATGTGTTGTGACTATTCCCGTATTTATATACAACGATAGTAGTATGAGTTATATGTGACTTAGGAGATCTAATTATACTAAACTAAGTTATCCTTGTCTTTAGGATTACTAGTTGACGTAGGAGTTGAACTCGTCAAAGGAATCATAACAGTAGTTCCAATACTCCCCTTGCAAGCTGAAGGTGGAGGAATGACATTCAACTTGGAGCAAAGAAACTCAAACCGGGCTGAAGCAAGAGGCTTGGTAAGAACATCGGCAAGTTGATCTTTTGTGGATTTAAATTGAACAGAGAGATCCTTGCGAGCTACCTTGTCACGGACAAAGTGAAAATCTATCTCCACATGCTTGGAGCGGGCATGAAAAATTGGATTGATGGACAGATAGGCTGCACCAAGATTGTCACACCACAACATAGGAGATGTGCGAAGCGGAATGTTTAGCTCAAAGAGCAAGGACTGCAACCACGTGAGCTCAGTTGCAGCATCAGCAAGAGCTTTATATTCAGATTCGGTTGACGAGAGCGAGCAACAGTCCGTTGCTTCTTAGATGACCAAGAGATCAATGCATTTCCAAGAAAGATTGCGTAACCACTCGTGGACTTTCTGTCATCCAAAGAGCCTGCCAATCCGAATCAGTGAAAGCCTGTAGCACTAAGTTGGATGAACGAGGAATGACAAATCGATGATGCATAGTGAACTTGAGATATCGAAGGATACGCTTTACAGCAGACCATTGATTTTGACTTGGAGAGTGCATAAATTTACAAACCTTGTTAACAACAAATGCAAGATCCGGCTGAGTCAAGGTGACATATTGCAAAGCTCCAACAATAGTTCGATACAAAGTTGGGTCATCAAATAAAGGACTATTACCGGCATGGAGCTTAGTATTCGGTGCCATAGGAGTGCGCACTGGTTTGCAATTGTGCATTGCGGCCTGGGTGAGCAAGTTTGCAATATATTGTTGTTGAGAAAGATAAAGTCCGGTGGCAGTGTGCTTCACTTCAATACCTAAAAATAAACTTAGGCAACCTAAGTCACGAATAGAAAATTCATCTCCTAACTTGGATATAATTGATTCCAAAAATAAGGGAAATATCGTCAACATAAACAAGCAAATAAGCTGTGACACCATGAGCTTGATAGACAAATAGAGATGTGTCTGTTTTGGAAGGAGAAAATCCGACAACCGTGAGAAATTGATGAAGGCGCATGTACCATGCTCTCGGTGCCTGTTTGAGACCATATAGGGATTTCTGCAGCAAACATACATGATTAGGGAGGGATGGGTGAACAAATCCACCAGGTTGAGCCCTGTATACACGTTCCTGAAGGTGTCCATGTAAGAATGCATTTTGGACATCTAACTGGCGCAATTGCCATCCTCTAGATGCAGCAACAGTGAGGACAACCCGAATGGTTTCAGGTTTGACAACTGGGCTAAACATCTCAAAATAATCTTGACCTTCTAGTTGATGAAATCCTTTGGCAACTAAACGAGCTTTGTAACGCTCGATATTTCCCAAAGAATTTTTCTTGATTCGAAAAATCCACTTATTGCCTAGCACATTCATGGATGAGTTAAAAGGGACAAGTGTCCAAGTTCCATTGCGTAGAAGAGCATTCATCTCCACAGACATAGCATCTCGCCAAACTTTATGTTTATTTGCTTCAGTGAAGCTAGTAGGTTCGGTAGATGGAGGGGATGATAACTTGGAAGATGAAACTGTGGATAAATAGGAAGAGGGAGTCATATGTCTAAGACGCATGTGGTGAGTGCGTTGTGGAGGTTCTACGGGCTGAGATGTATGTTGCATCGATAACAGAGTAGATTGGTGTGGCAGGGAGAAGTCCGTAAGATTGACAACCAAAGGAATGATCGGCTGGGACGATGGAGCATTGGTGTTGCTAGATGACTGATGGATTACGGGGCTTCGAAGAGTAGATGATGGACTGGACAGATTTGAGGTAGGTGGTGATGCAACTGGATTAGCTGGTCGATGGGGAATTGTGATAGGGGAAGATGCCCAAGGGATCGAATATGCTAGAGTAGAGGGATGGGGACCTAGAATTGAGTCTGAAGTAAATGGAAATATGGTTTCGTCGAAGCGAACATGCCTGACTATATAGAAACGGCCAGAGACTCTATCAAGACAACGATATCCGAGGTGTTTGGGGTTGTAACCAAGGAATACACAAGGCGCGCTACGAAAATCAAATTTGTGTTTGTTATAAGGTCGAAGATAAGGAAAACAAAGGCATCCGAAGGCTCTTAGGAGAGAGTAATCTGGTGATTTGTGAAATGCAAGTTCAAATGGAGACTTACCACTATTCGAGGGTGTTGGAAGTCGATTTATTAGATATACAGCGGTGTCGAAGGCAAAGTGCCAGTAACAGGATGGGGTGGAACTATGAGCTAAGAGACTTAAGCTCGTTTCAACTATATGGCGATGTTTCCGTTCAATTTTTCATATTTTTAATAGGTACCATTATTTATCAAACACCCCTTTTACTTTCAAGGGGTTAATGATTTTTTAAGGGGTACACAAGAATATATGGATCGAAAAAAAGAGTAATTAAGACATTAATAGTAACATTAAATATTGATAAAATTCAAAGATGATAATGTTCAAATCAGGAGGAAGATGAAACAACATCAATGGCACAACCCAAGGGCCAAGCAGCTCCAACAATATAATTCTTGTATTTAACTTCATGCACCACTGTGATCTCTTGTTTGGGATGCAGGCCTGTCAATTTTAGGTAAAAGAAGAAAGGTTAAAAATCATTACCTAAGTCTCACGCCTCAAAAGTTAGCTATTTAGGTGGAAGAACCCAAATTTATTTAAGTGTCACGCGAGCTCCTTTCAACTAACATGGAACACACAGGATCACAACAATCACCCCCACTTGAATGCCAACTACCTCATAGGTCATGACTGAGCCCAGTTGATCACGATTGACACCCTTTTTAAGTCCAAACCACCACTTAGAGCATTCTCCCCATGCGATGAACTCTGATACCATGTTTAGGCCTAAATCACATCTCAAAGCCTTAGCTACCACATACACTAGCTCCCATTCTTTCGATGTGGGACACACAAGATCATAACAAAACATCAATTGTCAATTCAAAATTAATTAAGAATTAACTTACCAAATCCATCAACAAGCAAAGTGTACCCATATACCAAGTCCATGCATATAAAAGGTATGTTTCTCTCATCAATGTTAGGAAATACTGATTTTATGTCTTTTACTTTGGTGTTAAAAGCAAGCTTTGCAGCATATAGGTATTTTATTGGTTTAGCTCTTCCAGAAGGCTTTTTGGGGTCAATTATACCAACCTGTACACAAATTTGTTATCTCATTTATTCAGATTAGCAAACCAGAAATAATAAAAGATGAAAAGAAAAACACAAAGAACTATCCGAGTCCACAGAACCCATTGTGTATCCCTAAGAAATTTAATCCCCTCAAGCATCTAAGGTTGTAGATTAATTCCTCCCAAGATAAAACGGATTAACCATTAAAGAAGTAGCGGTACCTCAAACTTAGATAATTTCAACGAACTCAAAATGACAGCAACGAATCACACACACAGACACGATCGATCGATTTTGTTTTGTTAGAAATGTATGCAAAAGAAGGGAAGAATTCGATGCAGAAAAATGAGACAAAACCTCTGTATTTATAGCCAACAAAGGGTAAAGGTCACAACCCTTTGGAAAGAAGACAACCTTTCAGAAAGGTCACAACACTTTGAAAAAGGCATACCCTTTCAAACGGTCACAACCCTTTAGAAAGGACACAACCTTTCGACATAGTCACAACTCTTCAGGAGAGTCACAACCCTCATTTCCTGTTCACACATTTAAAACCCAACAATCCCCTACATGAATAGGGAATGGCTATTGTTAAAACATATGCATGAAAAACTATGTGATTCGTAATTAAGGATTGATTGCCTCTGGATAAGTGGGTTTCCCTTTGAACTTTGGTGTATACCTAGACAACATAAGTCACACAATCAACCCTTGAACTGTTTTTGATTCTCATTGTTTTGTTCGTTTCAGCCATGAACACGTCTCGATTTATAAGTACATAGAGAACTGGCCTTATCGGATTCTCCTTGAAGCGGCTTACACTTCACACTTACATAGGTAATTTCTAAATGTGGTATCCTGTAGATACACTATTTGATATACCCTGTATCAAACTTAGAAATCATTAAAAAGTCCTAATGCCTTTATCCTTGTTACTGAACATTGTCTTATCATGAGAATG
>JAJOOH010000891.1:0-36657 GCA_029582605.1 Solanum gracilifrons
GTCAATCGGTAGATTTGATATCTTTGAACCGTCGAGCTTTGGTGTATACCTAGACAACATAAGTCACACAATCAACACTTGAACTGTTTTTAGTTCTCATTGTTTTGTTCGTTTCAGCTATGAACACATCTCGGTTAATAAGTGCTTAGAGAACTGGCCTTACCGGATTCTCCTTGAAGCGGCTTACACTTCACACTTACATAGGTGGTTTCTAACTATGTTATCCCGTAGATACACTATTTGATATACCCTGTATCAAACTTAAAAACCATTAAAAAGTCCTTATGCCTTTATCCTGGTTATTGAACATTGTCTCATCATGAGAATGGACCATAAAATAAGTTTTGACAATGTTGAACCGTCATTTATGACTTTGTTTGATCTCATTGAACCTAGATCTTGGGATCTCCAGTCTTCTAGGTAGTTACCGCCACGATGACTTGTTCTCGGCCATAGCCCCATTCCCGTCGATGATCTCTCAACTTCCTCTCTAGTTAGGCTTTTTGTAAGTGGATCCGACACATTATCCTTTAACTTTACATAGTCAATTGTGATAATTCCACTAGAAAGTAGTTATCTAACAGAGTTATGTCTTCGTTTTATGTGACGAGACTTCCCGTTATATATAACACTCCAGCCCTTCCTATTGCAACTTGACTATCGCAATGTATGCATATATGGGCCATTGGTTTGGGCCAAAACAGAATATCTTCTAAGAAATTCCGAAGCCATTCAGCTTCTTCACCTGCCTTGTCTAAGGCGATGAATTCAGACTCCATTGTAGAGCGAACTATACATGTTTGTTTGGATGATTTCCAAGATATTGTTCCTCCACCAATAGTGAAAACATATCCACTCGTGGATTTCGTTTCAGTTGACCCATTGATCCAATTTGCATCACTATATCCTTCAAGAATTGTTGGATATTTGTTGTAATGTAAATCATTGTTTTGAGTGTCTTCTAAGTACCCCAAAACTCTCTGCATTGCCAGTCAATGATTTGATTGGGATTACTTGTGTATCGACTCAGTTTACTTATAGCGTAGGCTATGTCTGGTCGTGTACAATTCATGACATACATCAAACTTTGCAATACTCTGGCGTAATCCAATTGAGACTGACTCACACCTTTATTCTTAGCAAGATTAAGGTTCACATCAATTGGGGTCTTTGCCTTTTTGAAATTCAAATACTTGAACTTTTCAAGTACCTTTTGAATATAATGAGATTGAGACAATGCTAGACCATTAGGAGTTTTGTGAATCTTTATTCCCAATATCAAATCGGCTACTCCTATATCTTTCATATCAAACTTATTAGCAAGCATACACTTAGTAGCTTTTATATTGGCAATGTCCTTGCTCATTATCAGCAAGTCATCCACATATATGCATACAATGACTTCCTGATCCGGATTGTCTGTAATGTAAACACATTTATCACACTCATTGATCTTAAATCCATTTGACAACATGGTTTGATCAAACTTTGCATGCCATTATTTCAGTGCTTGTTTTAGTCCATAAAGTAACTTAACAAGTTTGCATACTTTCTTTTCTTTGTTGGGAACTACGAAGCCCTCAGGTTGTTCCATATAGATCTCTTCCTCCAGCTCTCTATTTAAGAATGCGATTTTCACATCCATTTGATGGATTTCAAGACCGTATACTGCAGCTAGGGTAATTAACATTTGAATTGATGTAATCTTAGTCACTAGCGAGTATTTGTCAAAATAATCAAGAGCTTCTTTCTATTGTCAATAGTTCCATCATCTTTCATCTTCTTTTTGAAGATCCGTTTTAAACCCAAGGGTTTGTTCCCTGGAGGAAGATCGACCAACTCCCAGGTATGATTGTTTAAGTTTGATTCAATCTCACTATTGACAGCCTCCTTCCAAGAGGTTGAGTCGCTAGAAAACATCGCTTCCTTGAATGTTTGAGGCTCACTTTCAAGAAGAAATGTTACAAAATTAGATCCAAATGAAGTAGCTTTCCTTTGACGTTTGCTGCGCCTTGTACTCTCTTCATTGAATTCATTCTGTTTTGGTTCTTCTCGAGGTTGTTTAGACCCCCAACTGGATGACTCAAGTCTAGTTTTATAAGGATAGATATGTTCAAAAAATTCAGTATTATCTGATTCCATTACCGTATTATCATGAATATCTGGATGTTCGGACTTATGAACCAAAAATCGACATGCCTTACTATTTATGGCATATCCAATGAATACACAATCCACAGTCTTAGGCCCTATTTTCACCCTCTTAGGTATAGGAACCTGGACTTTGGCAAGACACCCCCACACTTTAAAATATTTCAAGTTGGGTTTTCTACCTTTCCATTTCTCATATGGAATAACACGTGTCTTCATGTGAGGCACTCTATTGAGTATTCGATTTGCTGTAAGGATAGCTTCCCCCTACAAGTTTTGTGGTAAACCTGAACTTATAAATAAGGCATTCATCATTTCCTTTAAAGTAGGTTTTTCCTTTCCGTAATTCCATTAGATTGTGGAGAGTAAGGAGCAGTAGTTTGATGGATTATTTCATTTTCCAAACATATTTCTGCAAATGGAGATTCATATTCTCCACCTCTATCACTTCTGATCATTTTGATCTTTCTATCCAACTGATTTTCAACTTCAGTTTTATATTGCCTAAATGCATCTATTGCTTCATCTTTACCATTTAGCAAATAGACATAACAATATCTAGTGCAATCGTCAATAAAAGTTATGAAATACTTTTTCCACCACGTGTTTGTTTGACTTCATGTCACAAATATCAGTGTGAATCAGTTCTAAGGGATATGAATTCCTTGCAACAGATTTATAAGGATGCTTAGCATACTTAGATTCAACGCATACTTGCCATTTTGATTTATTGCACTCAAATTTAGGCAAAACATTTAAGTTAATCATTTTTCGCAAGGTTTTGTTATTAACGTGTCCCAAACGTTCATGGCATAAACATTTAGACTCGAGCAAGTAAGAAGAAGCAAAATATTTATTCATATCAACTGCAATTACATTGAGTTTAAAAAGGCCCTCAGTGAGGTAATCTTTTCCTACATATATCCCATTCTTACTTACTACAACTTTATCAGAAAGAAATACACATTTGAATCCATTCTTAGTCAGAACTGGTATAAAAACTAAGTTCTTTCGCAATTCCGGAACATACGAGACCTTGTTCAAAGTCACCACCTTGCCTGATGTCATCTTTAGGAGGATCTTGCCAGTTCCTTCCACCTTTGCAACAACGGAGTTTGCCATAAACAACTTCTCGTCTGTAGGTGCTGGAGTATATGATGAAAATAATTCTTTGTTGGCACAAACATGGCATGAGGCACCAGAATCTATCCACCATTCTCTTGGATTTCCAATCAAATTGCATTCTGAAAGCATTACACAAAGATCGTCCATCTCTTATTTGAATTCAGCCAAATTTGCTTGATCCTTCTTCTTCTCCTTCTTGGGACCCCTACATTCAGTAGCCTTATGACCACGTTTGCCACAGTTGAAGCAGCTTCAATTGAATTTCTTCTTAGGTGGATTACTCTTTGGACCAGACGTTTTCTTTCTTTTCTTTGATTTTGTGGGATCTTCTTCAACAATATTTACTCCAAATATTGCTGAATTACCACGTGACCTCTTTTTTGCGGCCTTGTTGTCCTCTTCGATTCTCAGCCTTACCATGAAATCTTCAACAATCATTTCTTTGAGTTTATGTTTCAAGTAGGTTTTGAAGTGCTTTCACAAGTGAGGTAACTTCTCAATAATGGCAGTCACTTGAAAAACATCATTTACAACCAATCCTACATTAAAGATTATGTGAGTATTAAGAATAAACTTAATATTTCCAACATAGGTATTAAATAAATTTATACATTCAGTAAAGAGATCATGGATTATGACCTGCAATTCTTGAACTTGGGTGACAACAGTCTTACTGTTTATCATCTTATAGTCCAGAAACTTTGCCACAATAAACTTCTTCATTCCGACATCCTCTGTTTTGTACTTATTTTCTAAAGCATCCAGAGTTCTTTTGAGGTTTTGACATTACTGTATACATTGTACAGATTATCCTGCAGGCCACTCAGAATATAATTTCTACACAAAAAATAAGAATGTGTCCATGCCTCTGTTACCAAGAATCGTTCTTCAGGCGGGGTTTCATCCGACATAACAGGAACGTTCTCATTAATGAACCTCTGCAGACTCAACGTAGTCAGATAGAAAAGCATCTTTTGCTGCCATCTCTTGAAGTCGACTCCAGAAAACTTTGCAGGTTTCTTAGCCGGTGCTAGGGCAGCAACTGAACGATTGTGTGCAACCGATGTTGTCACAGCACTTACTGTTCCAGCATTTACTTGACTTGAATTAGTCATTTTTCTGTCACAAATGGCTGACAGTTTTAGTATGTGAAATACTAACAGTAAAGAATAAATACTTACATATACTGTTTCTGATTTAACGATAAAGTTTTTATGTTCTTTTAATCGCTAAACGAATGAATTTTAAAAATTCAAACAGAGTAGAAAACCATAAGGTTTTAATCTCCAGTAACCTCAAATACATAAACTTTAAATTTCTTAAGATTGTTATCTCATGTATTCAGGTTAGTAAAAAATACAGAAACAGAAAATAGATGAAATAGACAGAATGATTTTAATCCGAGTACACATAAATCTCTGTGTTTCCTTAAGAAATTTAATCCACTCACTGTACTCAAGATTGCAGATTAATTCCTCCCAAGATAAAACGGATTAACCTGTTAAAGAAGTAGTGGTACCTCAAACTTCAATAACTTCAGCAAACACAAGAACAATAACAAGAGCACACACAGACTCAGTCAATCGACAGTTTTGTTTATGTAAGAAAATAGATGCAGAGAGGAAAAAATTTCAGTATTGAAATACGGAAAAAGCATCTCTATTTATAGTCATTTACAACAAGGAATGCGTATGTTCAGCCAATTCTGTTCAGACCCGTTTTTTCCAAAACGTTGTGTCTTTTGGGAAAAATAACGACTTTTCGGAAGGAATAGGTCCTTTCAGAACGTTATTACTATTGCACATGAATTTCAAATAAATTCTGTTGCGCCAAATTAATTATGTTATTTAAACTAACATTCTGATCAAAATCCAAATCCAAATCCAAATCCAAGGCCGAGGCCGAGCAAGCGACGACGACGGCGCGAGGGGGCACCTTCTTCTCAACCCTTTAAGAACTAAAGGAAGTGTTTCCTAATATAAGGACAACAATTTCCTTCTTCTACCAATATGGTAAAAATGACTTTTCATTTGCACTTTGCAATGACTTTTCATTTTCCCTCCAAAATTGGTTTCCCCACTTTCATTGGTTCTTCCTCTTTTCATTTTCTCTTTTTATTTCTCATTCACACCTTGCTAAACCCAACAGAGTAATAAATAGAATATTAATTTTATTATATCATTGTTTAAATATAATTAAATTAATATTTTGATAAAAGATTGTAGTTTATAATAAAAATAAATTATAAACTAAGTGATAAATTATCTTTTAATTTTCTCAGTTGAACAAGTAAAAATAAATATTTATTTTTAATATAGTAGGCATGTAAAAACGGACGTCTATTTTCTTTGGTCCATTTTAATTCACATGATTATCAAAATTGATTGGTTCAAATTAGTTGTTATTTAGAAAATCAAAATATAATTAATTACTAGGAGTAATTTTTATCTCTTTGTTCTTACTCAATAAATATGAAGAAAGAATAATATAGTAAAAAAATTAGTAAGTATAAATTAAAATTAATAAATCAATAAAAATAATTTAGTTAATATTTTTCTTAGAGGCATACCCAATGAAAAGGTGACAAGTAAAATTAGATTGGAAGGAGCAAAATAATAACAAGCAAAATATTCAATATTAATTGTGATTGGCCAAGCAGAATAGCAATAAAGTCAACGATAATAAATAATGCATAGCCACAATTGTTGTATTTAGAGAGTGAAGGTTTTTGCGGTACGTAGTACACCCCGTGATTAGTGCAATTATCGTGTATTGTCATACAATTTGGAGTTGGGGTGGGGTGGGGGTTAAGTGACTTTTATTAAAAATGTATATTTTATTCGTCTTAAATTATCATTTATGATTTTTAGAAATAATTATTCAATCGATTACTCATTATTTTAAGAGTTTAAATAAAATAATATTTTTTATTTTATTCGTAAAAGTAATTGATCTTAAAAATCATAAGCACCTCAGTTGAAGATTGAAAGTTTTCTACCTGGATGATTAATGAAATGAGTGGTTTTATATGAATTTGAATAATTTTTCTTTAATGAGTTAGGTTTAAAATTTAATTTTACAAGGTTCGGATAATTCTTATTTTGTTTGAGCTAATTTTTGAGGTGAGTTAGGCCAAAAATTTAATAATATAACCTCAATAAAGCAATTATTTAATCTAGAAATTAAAATTTATATCGTAAAACATAAATAAGAATTTCATCTATTTCAATTTCTTTAGCTTGATTCAGAGTACAAATTAAAAATTAAACTAACTAATATTCTGTGTGAATTCAAATGTAGAATCGTCAACTTTTTTTATATAAAATCTATATATTTAGAAACTATATATAGAGTATTATATGATACTACAGTTAACAATTCAAAATTATTGAAAAAATATGATAACAAAAATATTCCCCCAGTTTCTATCTATATGTCATTATTTTTTATTTTTTATTTCTCGTGCATTAAGAAATTAAGTAAGTTTATTATTTTATCCTTTTTTTTATGTCAACTTTTCAATCAATGAATATGAATTAGTTTAATTTGACCAAAAAACATCAATTATTCACTTAGTTTTTCTATGTTGGTCAAATGTATATTTTCAAGGCTAATAACGCACATTGATAAAATAGGAAGAATATTGTAATTTATGTATTGATTTTATGAAATGACAAATATTATGAACCAACTATTTATAGTAAGGATGACATATAAAAATGAACCAAGGGAGTAATTTTTAACTATCCAAATATAGTAACTAAGTTTAACAGTAAAACAAAAGTACAATAAAACCTCTCTAAATTAATATAGCAGGACCATGAAATATTATTATTTTGTAGATGTATTATTTAATCAATAAATTAATATTTATTAATTTAAAGAGTGTTTCGACACCGAAAAAGTTGTTCATGGATGAAATCTCAAAGATTTTGAAAGAACCCACTTGTGAAAACCGTCATTCATGAACTTGAGGTCATGCTTAATGATCTCGGTTACCGCAATAAAATGGATATTAATAACCTATTGAATGAGTGAAAATGATACATGTTCAAAGGTCCAGAGCTTAAACAAATTGTAGAAATCATTGAAAAACAATGTTGATGATAAAGTTGAAGATGATACAATACATTTGGAACCAGTTACGCGTAAAGAAACGCTTCCATCTAGAACTCAATTCACAATTTTATGGTGAAATTAGAAAAGACAACACCGAAACTTTTGGATGCAATAAGATTTAAAGAATTATTAATTTATACTCCCTCCATTCCATATTAATTGAATTTTTGAGGTGTTTCACACTTTTTTAAGAAAAGTAGATTAAGACATAAATTGAACATAGTTTTCCATTTTTACCTTTATTAATTATTGTCAAATTTATGATTAAAATAACTAAATATTAATTAATCATTAATTTCAATACTAACTAATGAAGGGTAAAATTGGAAGAACACTTCAAATGTAGTCTTGAAAACCGAACAAGTAAGTTAATTTAAAAAGTAAAAAATATCTCAATAATTCAATTAATATGGAATGGAGGGAGTAATATTAATGGGATCATATATTTATACATGGGTCTTTTGAAAATATATTATCTTATTATCTTATCAAAATAAGTAATTTTTTCCATTGATCTAAGTCGGACCGGAGTAAAATATTATCTTAAAAAATTATTAATTAACCGACTATTAATTTAATAAGATTTTACTGTAATTACTTTTGTGGTTGCCACTAATGACACAAGAAATGAAACCATCATTATTGAGTAATGTAATAATGCACGTCGCAACTTGTCTGCTCTTCATTAAGTATTTGGTTCACTGAATTTAGTCTAAACATGTTCACTTAACTAAAACATGTTTTTAAATATTGTACTAATTCCAACAATTTTTGCTTCTTAATTTAATTTAATTTTAATACGGCCGTGACAAAAGCTTGGTAGTACTTGTTGGGTTATGAAGGTGAATAGGGCGTCATGCGGAAGCTTACAATTGCATATCATATGGTTGATAAATCATATGACAAAAACTAATACTAAAAATATAATATTATTATATGAAAACTAATATAAAAGAAAATATTATAATTGTTGAGAGAATAAATCTCCCCATAAACAAAACTCTCTAGATGTCTACATTGTGGATACTATTGCGTTATGCTATGAAAATAGGATCTTCAATTTATAGATCTCCAAACATTTCCTCTAAGGAAATAATAAACCAAATATGGAAGAAAATTATATTTTCCTTTCAGAAAAAGTTCAAGCATTTATGATAATACTTTGACTTTTCTTTAAGGAAAAAAATAAACTTCAAATAAGGTAAAAAAAATTAGGGCAAAACCCTAACAAATCTCCCCTTTTGACTGGATTTTCTTGACAAAACTTGATCCGTCTTCTTCACATGCATGATATCTTCGTTCTTCACATAGTCTTCATCACTCTGCTTGCCATGGTTAAAAATAAAATTTAGATTTTAAAATATTTTATTTTTATTTTCAAAGATGCAACAACAGGAATGTTGAAAATATGATTTTAATCTTTTCTCCACATGTAGCTGGACAAAAATCTTATTTATCATCAAATTAGTTGCAAATTGATTTGAAACCACTTGAACCTGTCTTCAACCTCATTCAAGCATTAGATCATTGAACCATCAGATCTTTGAACCATATGCTCTGATATCATTTGTTGGGTTATGAAGGTGAATAGGGCGTCATGCGGAAGCTTACAATTGCATATCATATGGTTGATAAATCAGACAACAAAAACTAATACTAAAATATAATATTATTATATGAAAACTAATATAAAAGAAAAATATTATAAATTGTTGAAAGAATAAATCTCCCCATAAACAAAACTCTCTAGATGTCTACATTGTGTATACTATTGCGTTATGCTATGAGAATATGAATCTTCAATTTATAGATCTCCAAACATTTCCTCTAAGGAAAGAATAAACCATATATGGAAGAAAAATATATTTTTCTTTCAGAAAAAGTTCAAGCATTTATGGTAATACTTTGACTTTTCTTTTGAGAAAAAATAAACTTCAAATAACATTATGGATACTTGTACATAAGCTTGGTAGTACTAAGGAATACTTCTTCCGTTCTTATTTACTTGTCAAATTTTGACTTGACATACCTATTAAAAAAATAATGATTGATATAGTGAGTTTAACATTTTATTCTATAGTCCCAAACGTATTTATTCACTGCATTTTTCAAACATACTAACTCAATTTCAATAAATTGAGAGTATAATAGGAAAAAAATATTGTCTTTTCTTGATGTGTCAAAAATGACAGGTAAATGAAAAATTAAACTAGAACTATTTGACAAGTAAATAAAAACGGAAGAAGTATTATTTTTTAACCAAAATTAACTAGTTTTATTTTTTCCCTCTTTCTAAATAAGAGTAGATAATAATATAGACAATTATTAAAGTGTGTTATGGTTGGAACTTTTCATTTTCGGACTGTTTCTACATGACAACATTTTTCTAACTAATTATTGAATAAATTATAATTTATAAGAGAAGAACAAAATCTTGATCAGATATGGCATCTATGATAAAATATAATATAATATGTGATTTAAAAATACTTTGTTTTAGTTTTTCAAAATTGATTGAAGGGAATTAAGCAAAAGAAATTAAATGGCCTAGATTTAATCATCAGCCGTCCGCCGGCTCTAATGATTGGATTATTGGAATTATATAATAATAATAATAAACACAAGCTTCAGTCTTATCTCCGTAAGATAAGAGATTGTTTTCAATATACCTTCGATTAAGAAAATTGTAATTAAAATTGTAGATTTAAAAAAATTATGTCGATAGCAAAATATTGGAATAATATTAGATATTGATCATAATCTTATTAATGAAAGTCTTAACCCTAAAGTTTACTCTTTCTACTTAATTTCTAGAAAGGGGAAAGTGAAAACTAGAATATTTTTGTCACGTTTTCCAATTATCATTTTTTCATGATTTAATCTATCTCGTGTTAGGATTTTGTCCTTATTTTCTTATCATATTTGATGAATATATTTTCCTTCTTGAATGAAAGTTAAAACATTACCATAATTATTTTTACTTTTTCTGAAAGGAAAATATAATTTTCTTTCATAATTGATTTATTTTTTCTTAGGGGGAAAGTTTGAGTCTCCATAAACTGAAGACCCTTTTTATTATACCAAGAACATAATAGCATCCACAATATAGATATTTAAGAGTTTTGTTTACGAAGAGATTATTTTTCTCCCTACAGATTCTATGCTTATGCTTAGTATTAATTTTTAATTATGTAGGTCAATTGACCAAACCATCTAGTAATATATGTTTCTTCTAGTATAGTTTTATGTATAGTCTGATTTAACATGATTTGCAATTATAACTTTCTGCATAATGCAACGATTCATTTGAACCCAACATAATGTTACCCAATAAAACCAACACAAACAAGTTGAGTCATTTAACAAAGGGAGGAAAATAAAATTATTATTATACACACACATTAGAGAATATACACAACGATTAACATTAATAACTTAGCTCAAATTCTCCCAAAATGTTGTCACATTCATGTCTGATCCTCCAAATTTGATATGCACTATCTATACATCTTTAAAGAGTTCGAGTAACATAAATTATAACCTGACTTTGGAATGGCATCTTAATTGAATAGCAAGATGAGAATGAACCAAAATTGAAATGTCACAATAGCTATTAACAGTTGCATGAATCTTGAAAATTTTGAGCATCTTCACTTTACCATGCAAAGTTAAATTGGATGTAAAATTCAAACTTCCAACCTCAATATCCTTAATAAAATAAGGACTTTTTACCAATTTGTCCCCAATAATATTAGCATAACTTCTTGTATTTAACTCTCCCTTAGATGGAACAGTTCCATGTTCAATTACTATTTCACCCACTGAATTGTTACCATGGTAAATAAGCGAAGCTATCGAGTCCTCAAATTTGAAGCTACCATAATTTGGATTCTTAATCGTGATTATCAACCTTAATGTCACGTTTAGGCTTAATCGCGACAAGATTTGGGATTCAATCTCATCTAGAGATATAGAGTGGAGAATGATTTGAGGTTTTTTGGGCTTGAGAATAGTATGGAACAGAGTGATTGAGACAATTATTAGAATAATTGATAAAAGTAGTGTAACACCACAACAAATCTTGAAATTTCTCGTGGAATTTTTGTGTCCCGCTCCTTCCATTTTTTTGAGCTGAGAGTCTATCGGAAACAACCTCTTCACCTTCTTAAGGTGGGATAAGGTTTACGTACATTCTTTAAAGGGAAGTTAGAGATATTTAGGTGTCAATTTTTTTTTTGTGATGAACTTACTTGGAGAAAATTGGTATTAATACAAGGGGAGTTTGATCTTTATTTTGATTTTCACTTTGAAAAATTGTTAAACTAAACCATTTGATGTGCAATTTCAAATATAGACTTATCTTTTGTTAGTGTGTAATTACTAAAATCAAAATTAAGTTCATCTTATTTGACATCTTTTATGTGGCATTCTGCTGGTTAATGTTGACCATATTTTTGTGCTGATTTAATTAGAACATTTGATAACAAATTTCAAGGAGTTTCTGGGCCTAATTTCAGGCTCATTAGCCCACAAGTAGCCCAGCCCATATCATAAAAAATGACATGAAAGAAAGTAAAGAAGGAAAGTTTGGGATGAATATTTTATGATCTTAAATTTAGAATAAGTTTAATATACCAGAATATTTTTTTACTTTTATAGAATAAAAATTTAATGTGAGTTATGAAATTAAAAAAGATACATTTTTTCTGAATAAGACAAAAGAAGCAAATAAGACAAACAAATTCAAATCGAAAATACAGAAATCTAAATGGGACAAATTGGAAGGCAAAAAAAAGCAAAATGCCCCCATGCAGGATCGAACTACAGACCTTCAGTTTACAAGACTGACGCTCTACCACTGAGCTATACGGGCATATTTGATGCTCGGTGACACTCATAAATAAATAACTGAAAAGTATTGAAAATATCTTAAACATGACAAGAATTACTGGTTTTTTCCCTAAACTACCGTCTTAAAAAAAAGGGTTGAGGTGTTTGGTTATGTTTTGATAAGTAGCAAAAGTTATTTTTTAAAATATAACCAAAAAAATAGTACAGTAATAGTTTTTCTAGTAATTTCTTTTGTAAATCACTTCTGAAAATATACACTCAAAAACGCTTTCTAAAAACTTGATCAAATATTAATTACTACTCAAAAGTCTTTTTAAAATTTATATCACACAGAATCACGTTTTTTACAAAAATATTTTTTTCCAAAAAAAAATCTTAAACGTAAAGCTGATTTTAGATTTTGTTCCACTATAGATTTGCTGGTAGAATAAGGATTTTTTACCTAGATAGATACATGCAAAATAATAAAAATCTATTTCAAAACCGTGTCATACTGATTATTTTATTTCCTTTTGATCATATTTCCCAATTTTGTTGATCGTAACGCTTTTCGTTACAAGTTTTTTTTTTTTTTTTATAGTTATATAAAGCCAAATTTAGAATAGCTAGCGCTTTCATGTGATGCACATTTTTTTTAGTTGATTCTAAAAAAAATAAAAAAATTATATTTAATAATACTTTAATTTAATTTATAATTTATAATTACATAAATATCTATAATTTATTTTAAATTATAAATTATAAAAATATTTCTTTTTTATAAAACGTGAAACAATATCACATAGATTGAGACAGACGAGTAATTTTGTTTCTATTTTTTCTCGTCATTCTCGTCTTCCCATTGTCACGCCGGTCACCCGGCCCATACAAAGACAAAATTTACATACACAGAGAAAAATCCCCACAAACAAAAAATAGTAAAATACTCCTAAAATATTGCCACTCTGTTGTTTAGCTTTCTTGTTTTTTTCTCTTTCGATCATCATCAACAAGCACTAATTCTTCTTAGACGGCCATACACAATTTTCCCAACTCTTTCTTTCACTAATTTTTGGAAAACATGAATGATCTTCTAGCGGTTAGTTTATTTTCTTCACCCTTTTATTTGTTGTTTTGATTACAGGGAAATAAAAGAGTGAACTTTTTGTTGTTTTTGCTTCCAAGATTTCAGTTTTTCTATCGCATGTGTCTTGCTTTTGTTTAATTTTGCTGTCAATTGAATTTTGTATGTTAAGTTTTGCTTATGCTAGTGTGGTGAAGTTTGTAAAGATTGGATTTTTATGTAAGTTCTTGTGCTGTATCATGTGTGTCAACTGGGAGCCAGGATTTTCATTAAGGGGTTTAAAATATGAGTGAGTAAATACACAAAGAAGGTGAAGGGGTTTTACGTATACTAGGTAATTTTAATCATGTGTAAACAATGGTGAAGTTTAGCTATGTATAATTTTAGTTTTTGTATTACATGAGTCTTGCGTTCGTTTAATTTTGTATGCTAAGTTTTGCTTATACTAGTCTTGTGAAGTTTGAAAATATTGGATTTTTATGTAAGTTCTTGTGGTGTATCATATGTATCAATGCGAGTCAGTATTTTCATTAAGGGGTTCAAAATGTGAGGAAGTAAACACACGAAGAAGCGAAAGGGGTTTAACATCTACTATGTATACATAAAAAAAAATTAGTTTTAATCATGTATAAAAAGTGCAATTTTCTGTTAAAATGAACCTCTCGGCACTACTTGGCTCCGCCCCTGGACTGAATACTTGGTTATTTAACAAAGTAATACAAATCTTTTTGTAGGTGGTAGAGTTTGGACTAGAATTAAGGTTACTCCTTCATATCCTATTTATTTACTTGCTTTTTGTTGTGTTTCCAGCTAGCTGTTTTTTTTTTGTAATTTAACGAAGCTTAGTTTTTTTTTCTTTGATAATTGTGTTGTTCGGGTCAACTTGAATGCATCTCGGGGTTCCTGTTACACCCACCAACATCATACCGCTAACTCTGTCCATCTATACATCAAGGTTTGGACTGTTAGAAGAAATCACATATTTATACCTCCGATTGAGATTTGAAACTGAGACCTCATGATTCTGAATCCATTTCATTGACCACTAGGCCACATCCTTAGGTGCAATTTAACGAAGCTAACTGGGGATTCATTAATAAGATTGGATTTTGTTTCTTTGTTTTCACGATAATTTTTATCTATATCACATTATCTTGTACTGCAAGCACTTGTAATGAAGGTTGTACATTGATTACTATTTGATTTCAAGCAAGGGGGATGATGTGATCTTGAAGTTTATTGTCATGTAATTTCTGTTCTTGTTTCAGGATTCAAGTTTCGTTGCTGGCAAAGATAATGCTTCCAAAGAATCTGATATCGAGATGGGAAATCGATTTACGAGGAGCCAGTCAGATTCTGGAATCGACAGCTTTAACAAGCAGGTATTGCTTCACTGACCCGAGTTAAATTGAGACTATCAGAGTAGTGCAGTTGTCATCTAAAGATTAAACTATAAGTACCAATTTTTCAAAAGACTAATCCTCCCATCTCCTTGCTCCTGACATATGGTACAAAATCTTGCAGATACAAGAAATCGAGAAACAGGTCGATAAACTTTCTGATTTACTAAAGACCCTTAAGGTATCATTCATACAAATTCTTTGCATTTTCTTTTAGTTTTAATTGCTGTTCAGAACCCATTTAGATCTATTTGTACTTTCTTCACTGCATATGCAACAAGTATAATGTCTTGGATTCATTCAGGCCTGCTTTTACATGCTTTAATTTTTACAGTAAAATCAATCCTGAAAATTGAGTACTTCATCTCCCCAGTGTACTATAGATGTTTCTTGGTTAAAAAGAAATTGATAACAGTATAGTTGGTTTCATATCAGGGTTCAAATTCCAATAGAGACAAAAAATGTTAGATGATTTCTCCTCTGCCTTGGAGGTGGTAGGTACTTGCCGAAACAGTTGAGGTAGTTGCTTGTTCTTTTGGACCCAAAAGACAATCTTGGTTGCCCATATGAGAAAATAGCTGGTTGATAATAGCTAACTAGGCAATATTTCATAAGAAAATCAAGATAATAATTGTAGTGTTGAAGGCCAAAGAGTCTTAGTTAAATCAGTATTTTGTTTTTCTCCTGATTTATATATGATCAAAATAACACCTCCCCAATGTACTGAATAAGTCTGTTACTTAAGAAGAAGTGTTAGAAGATGTATACTTGGTTTCATTCTGCAAAAGATCGGAACTTTTAGCAGAGGACTTTAGAACAATTGGGTTGCTTGCTTTAACCTTGTGATTCTGTTGGATTGCATGTTGAGGAATATGACATTCAAGAAACGGAATAGGATAATAAACAGTTTAGAATGGGTTCAACTATAGGAGAACAGATGAAAAAAAACGAATCAAGTCACTCCTCCCGGATGGAAAAATATGTTCTTGGCTGCCAATCTGAGAGTAATCATTTTATAGATTGTTGAATTTGTTGTCACAAGTACTGGAGAATAATCAGTTATCACTTTTGCCTTTATTACACACTTTGCATTTTGAAATAAAATGCTTTAGTTTAGCGATAAATTGCACATGCCACTTTAATCATTTCTATCTGATCAACATTTTTTTTTACTTTCTCTGGTCAGAGATTATTTACTAATTGGAATTATCTTTCAGGATGCTAATGAGGAAACAAAGTCTGTAACTAAAGCATCAGCAATGAAAGGTCGGATAAGTGCTATTTCATTATGTCTTGTATAGCTAACAGATTCACTATAAACTTTTATTGTTCTCATCTCTTTTACCCTTAAGTTATTATTATATTGTGAAATATAACTCTTAAGATTGTTAAGTTTCTCAGTCAGAACTCAAACGTAGGCTACTATTTTTTCAATCCATTTACTATAATACACTTGTGAAATATTAACATAGATAAGTTCATCTATAACTGAAGAGAAAATTGGCCTTTGATACTTTACTACTAAACAACACTGAAAAGTTTGTCTATCTCTGTGTAGTGTTTGTTTTTTCGTAATCTGTAGCCTGCTTACCACAAGCTCTCAAGAAAGTTTTTTACTTGTTTCCAGCTATAAGGAAGCGGATGGAGAAAGATATAGATGAAGTTGGGAAGATTGCAAGAAATGTCAAAGCAAAAATAGAAGCAACTAATAAAGAGGTAATTTGTCTATTCTTTTATATTTGAATCAGTAACACAGTTTTTGAGTTCAATTTTCATCACTTAAAAGCACTCTAATCGTTTTCTTTTCTTTAGAACTTGGCTAATCGACAAAAACCTGGATGTGGAAAGGGCACAAGTGTTGACAGATCCAGGACAAATATGACCAAGTACATTAATAAACATAGTTTTTCAATATTGTTTGATGTTATTTTCCACTTCTTGTACTTGAACAGTCGTAATTGTATGAGTGTATTTGTTCTTTTAAAAAAAAAATATTTTTTGTTTTTTTTAATCGTTGATCTGCATTCTGCAGTGCCTTGACAAAGAAGTTCAGAGATGTTATGACGGAATTTCAGGTATAGACAAGTCTTGTTATTTGCTTTGTGCTGTCTTTTGTTCGATTAAATTGCTTATAAGTTATGTTCCTCCAGACATTAAGACAGAGGATAGACAACGAATATCGCGAGGTTGTAGAGCGAAGGGTGATCACAGGTTTGGATCTCAAACTTTTTCCAACAGAAATATAACTTGAGATATGTGCTTATCAATATTTGAATATCCATATGTTGATCTAATATGTGTTTTTATCGTGTTTTTATCTCACAACTGAGCAGTAACTGGAACTAGACCAGATGAGGAGGTGAGTGCAAAGTCTTGCAATTGATAATCCCGATCAATAAGTTTGTTTTTTTGCTTATCTTTATTCTAATGATCATGTTAGACAATCAACAACTTGATCGAAACTGGAAACAGTGAACAAATCTTCCAGAACGCTATCCAAGGAATGGGACGTGGACAGGTACCTCTTACTACTTCATTCTAATGTATTTTTTCTCTTTCGACTGTTTCTGAATTTGGGACTTAATTTATGTGGCATCCACTTCTGGTGCCTTGTTTCTTGTCAACATATTATTTCACTAGGTATATATAAAATGTAGGGAAAGCATGGTTTCTACGTTTGTTAATTCTTATCTTCATGTTGAACTAGCAGAAACAGTACTAGCTGATCTCATTTGAATTCCTTTGACGTACTAACTCGTCCCATACACCACTGCTTGAATTCCACATATCTTTATATTATTAGTATGGAAACATGAGTTTTATATCTGAGCGCACATCCCAGTCTTATTTTAAATATCTCGTCACCTCATCAGCAAGCATAAAGCAGGACTGCAATCCGAATAGATTTTCTATACTTTTGAGTGTTTTCTATAAAGTTGTGTGGTTCACCTTTCCCCTCTAGAAATTTAAGCTACATTAGTATGTCGTTATCATTTTCCCTTCCTATTTGATCTGTAAATATGCTCAAACTGTAGGTCTTAAGCACTGTAGAGGAAATTCAGGAAAGACACGATGCAGTGAAGGAAATTGAGAGAAAGCTTCTTGATCTGCATCAGATATATCTTGATATGGCTGTTCTGGTTGAAGCTCAAGGAGACTTGTTAGATAATATCGAAACACAGGTTTGTTTTCAACCCTCCTATTATTTCCTCAGCGTATTCCTACCTTAAAAAACGAAAGGGTCTCCACTTCTCTGTGTCGAATCTCTCAATGGAAATTTTGTTCAGGTGACAAATACAATCGATTATGTCCAATCAGGGGCTATTGCTCTTCAGACCGCAAAGAAACTACAGAAGAAGTCTCGAAAATGCATGTTTATTGGCATTATAATTTTCTTAATTATAGTAGGCATAATAGTTCTCCCCTTCATTCTCAAATCTCAACCTTGGAAGAGTAACAAGGGAGCTTAACTGTTTTGTTTTTGAACTATGCAACGCGTGTGTTTGCCTTTGGTTTACTGAGGGATAGAAAAACTAAGATTCACACGAGTCGTGTTAGCCTGTGTATAGCTTCCTTGTCGATTATATTCC
The DNA here is from genome assembly GCA_029582605.1 of Solanum gracilifrons. Taxonomy (NCBI): domain Eukaryota; kingdom Viridiplantae; phylum Streptophyta; class Magnoliopsida; order Solanales; family Solanaceae; genus Solanum; species Solanum gracilifrons. Next base: position 18,300 of record JAJOOH010000891.1, read on the forward strand.
TTTTCGTCTAGCCACTCTTCGTTAACTAGCTTTTGGTGTTAACGGTCTGCTAACTGTTCATGAATTTGTGGATTAGTATATATCAGTCACTTAGAGGCTTTATAAGTCATAAAGAAACAGCTTAAAGAGGAACTTGATATGCATTTTCCCCCTTTTTTGATACTATGTTGAAAATTACCCCATCTTTTTGCCTAGTTTCCTTGGTTATTCTCATTGTTGATCAAATTAGTGTATTTTAATGAAGTTCTCTTATATATTGTTTTTTCAATTTAAAAAATTAAAGAAAATATTATTATTGTTTTTTAATTAGCTGTCCCAAGTTGCATGTAATTCTTTTTTAACTATCTTCTTCCCTTCAAATAAATAAAATAAGTAGACGCTTGACTATGTATCATTGTGAAATTTGAAAAAAGTAGTTCTTGTTTTCAAAGTAAAAAGAATTTTTGAAAATCAAGTTGTGTTTGGCCATAAATACAAATTGAAGTTGTTTTTGACTTTTTGTGAGTAACAAATATTAGGGGTTTACTCGATTAGATTCAGAAATTTAAATTTTTAGCTAACCAAGCAAGGTCTACTCGATTGGCAAAATAACAAGTATTATATAAAACACAATTTTAGATGTAGTTTCTCAAATGACCCTAAATTATCAAAGTTTAGATATTAAACAGGTTGTTGTATTCTTTTGATGATTCGAACTCATAACCTAAGAGTAAGACATGTTTACCATCCGAGCAACTCCCTCTCGTCAACGACCCTAAATGATTACTCTTTCTCGATGGGCCAATTGGGCACAACCTACACTGTAATTATCCCAAGAATCTCTGTTGTTCATCGTTATCGTATTATATCTCAAAATCCTCCTTTCTCATCTTGCATTGTACATAATATACTAATACTACTTTATAAAATTTGTACATTTAACAGTACCCAATAATGAACATGATATAAATGGTTAATATAAATATATATTGAACATGATATACTGTATATTAGATATGTATATTTAACACTACCTAATGCAGATATAAATTTAGCGTATATGTGCATCGATATACTATATATTGTACAAAATACCTTTAACTGAAATAGATATTGACTATGGCATACTATATATTAGATATACCCAGTAATGCTTCCTTATTTATAGGTAGTATTTTCACTAATATGGAGATTAGTAGGGACTAATTAATTTTATGGGAAAACTATCTACTTAATTAGATAAACATTCCTACTATATTTACTAATTTTCCCTATAGTTTAAAATAGTATATATTGTCTCACTAATTAATAATTTCAAGTCAGATACACCTAGACACATGTATTTTTACTACGAGATGCATTAAAATAGGGAGAGAGACAAGCGTGATAATCTATGTAATCACACTAAATACAGTGGCTAGCGAGATAGGAAAAAGACGAGCAAGAGAGTCAGATGCATGCGAATCCACTTAAGTACAGTGTATCTGGAACAAATTACAAACTCCGGTAAGTTTCATTATAATGGAAAGTGTGGGAAAGGAAGGTACTTAGATACTAAATTAGTGGATTTATGTAAGTTACCCTAATTTTATTAAGAAGAAATTAAATGAAAGTAAATACAAATTGTAGTGTCTAATAGAGTAGTTGTAGCCTCTGGTGATAATGTTTCCTTATTAATAGATAGTACCAGAAAGGAAATTTGTGATAACCAATTAATTTTATTAAATATTCTTCATATTTAGACTTTTTTTTTTCCATCAAAGACATCATCTCTATTGATCATTTATGTTCAAAAAGTTACATATTTGAATTTGGTATGCCAAACTTTGTACATGACCATCGAGATGAGAATAACTAGCGCATACTCAATCCTTTTATACGAAATTCAAGGAGGTTCATAAGCTATTTGGGCATATATAGTATGTTTGACTCGAAATATATAATCTATCAGATTTAATCTCCTTATTTATGATTTTTTTTTATCACATCCAATGGATTTCTCATTTACTCATTTATAAGTTATGCAATTTTACTTAATCATGGCTATGAATATGATAGCATTGTGAGTTGTGACTCTTCAGTTTTAAAATTTAGTTGCATGACTTTAACAGGAAAAAACTTATAGTTATGTGACAATTTATGAAATTTCCCCAAAAAATCAGACAATTTATTTCTCTGGATTTATTTACAGGTGAGATATGCAGTGGATCATGTTAATATGGGTACAGATGCACTTCAAACTGCAAAGAGCTTGCAGAAAAAATCAAGAAAATGTATGTTGATCGCCATAATTTTGCTTCTGATTATCGCGGCGATTATCGTTCTCTCTGTGATTAAACCTTGGAAGAAGTAATCAGTTACTCAGAATACACATTACTTGCTGTTAATCCTTCAAATATTCTTCTATGTATCTTCATTTTTCTTGTGAAGTTGTATCTTCCTCTGTATCTTAATAATGTAATTAGTTGCCACTATTATTATATTGAATAATAAGTTTTGAAAAAGCATCAAAGAAATCCATTAATAAGCAACTGGAAACTTTAGCATAACTTGGAAGTCCAAATATAGTTAAAGATACAAATGATAACACTACTAGGCAATTTGAGGGACAGAATAATGCCCAAAATGATTCAAATTCCTGAAGAATTATTTAAAAAGCTTAAAAAAACATCTTTATTGTACTTGAAGTTCACAACTTAAAAATTGGGATCGTTCCAAAGCTCCACACATCTTCATGCTCCAAAAGAAATCACTTTTTTTGTTGTTTTTCTTACATTCTTGCCTTTGCAATCACCACACTCCCATCACCTAAGTTTGTTGTTCCAGTCCTTGTCCATTTTGCCTCAAATTGCTCCTCAGTTACACCTGCAATTACCATAATTCGAATAGTTTAAGTTTTATGCACTAACATGTAAAAATCGCGTAAAACTTAAATGTTTATACCTTTGCCCATAGCAGCAGTAGAGGTGATGCCTCCCTGGACAGTCCTTAGAACTCTATCATAGTAATTAGCACCAGACCATTTCTGATGAGCCAATGTGTCAACACCATGGCTCCTTTCCTCTCTTTGTATTTTCTCCACATAGGCCAACATTCCCCTCCTGGCGAAATCCTTGGCAAACGTGTCGACGATGAGTGCATCAGCATGGAAACCAGCTAAAGTAATGAACTGCCAGCAATAGCCTAATTTGGCTATTCTTGGAATGAAATCCATCATTTGGTTATCATTCATTCCTGATGCATCCCAATTGAATGACGGAGACAGATTGTAAGCCAACATCAGCTCAGGCCTTAGAGACTTAACTCCCTCAGAAAATTTTGTGCATTCCACCATATCAGGACTTGATGTCTCCATCCAGACTAGATCACAGTATTCGGCGAAAGCCCATCCGCGAACAATTGCAGCCTCTACTGAACCCTGAAACCTGTAAAACCCTTCTCTGGTTCTTGGCAAGTCCCAGTCCCAAAAGAGATTAGGAAGGCCAAGTCTTTCAACAATCTCCCTAGCTTGTTCGTGCGAAAGACATTTATCATAGCTCGAATGATTCATCCACTGGTTCAACCTCCTATGCTTCTCATGCTCCGCGAGGTTCATTTTCTTGATTGCATCAGTGACACATTGGGAAAATGTCTTGAGTTCAGCCATTCCAAGCCAGTTATCCTCAATGGCTTGAAGTTCCGGCCCTGTTTTGCCTGCAGCCATAGCTTCAGACAAAAGAGTAGCCAAGCCCTTGCCCTTAAGATTCGGGTTGGAAACACCCAAAATGAACTGGTGATCCCTTGTATCCACATTGGTTTGAATCAATGTGGCTGCAACCGCATCAGTACGAGCCACGAGGACCGTTTCAGTCCCCATGATATCAAACTGCAACCTTGCAGCCACAAGCCTGTTAATATGTTCACTTACAGCAACAAGCACTTTACCAGCCATATGACCACATTTCTTAGTAACAGAGGACTGATCCTCAATGTGGACACCAGCAGCACCGCGCTCCACGAAAAGCTTACACAGCTTAACAGTAGCAGTTGCACCACCAAATCCAGTGTCACCATCAGCAATGATAGGTTTCAAGTAATCAATAAAAGGGGTTCTTGCCCTCTCTTCTCTGCTCATGCTCATTCTTGCTTCTCTCTGCTTCCTATCATGATACTGCTGAGCAAAAAACAAATGTTCCACTTTGTTAGGAACAGTGTCATAAGGGTAATCAGCAAGATCAGGCCCTGGTTCATTAGTACTTGTGTGAGTTGAAGAACACTGCCAACCAGAGACATAAATAGAATCCAAATGCTTAGCCATCATGGTGACTTGAACAGGGTCAAGTGCACCAAAAGTCCTTGATGCTGTCCCATTAGCTTGATGAGTCTTGAGTGTCCTCCACAGCTTCTGGGCTAACTCATTTGATGCATAACTTTGCCTCATAGTTCCTCTTAGTGCCACCACATCCCTAGCTGAATATGCCCTCTTGGTTAGCCTGAACCTCTCTGTGTTCCACCATGCTTGCACCTCTGCTGCCTCTGCTTCAAATCTCCTCTCTTCTTCCATAATCTGACACACAAATTGAATTTCAAGTGTCAAACAAATATATTTGAAATGTATGTACTATAAGTCAGAATAACTAACAATTCAAATGTTGACACATAAATCAGGACGAAGCGAATACTAAGCAAGAAATAAAATAAAAAATGTTTCAATTAAAAGATCATGTCGCTCCATTTAAATCTGTCTAAATATAAAAAAAGTTGTAAAGATAGTGAGATCAGAGATGATCTTACCATTGAAGGAACTGAGAAAAATGCAGCCATGGCTAGAACTTTTAATTTTTTTTTTCTTTTGTGTATATTTCTATACAATTGCAATGATGAATTGTTTATGCAAATGGTTGAGGCAAAGAGGCTCAATTTATAGTAGTAAAGTTGTTAAAACTAATACCAAATGCCAAGTAAAGGATAAGGAAACAAAATTAAAAAATAATATTTCCACATCATTTTGCTAAATAATTTAGACCTTATCTACAGTATTTACTTATCTTGATTGATGAAGATAAAACTGAAGCAATTGCCCAAAAGGTGTTGATATCGAGGCAATGGAGGTTTCCAGCCATGACAAATATTGCAACTATGTTTGTCCTTTTCCTTATTTAGATGACCTCATTTCTTTCTAATTTTAACAACTTTTAATTTCCTTTTTTAAATTGTTGTTCTTTGTATCATGCCACTTTTCTCTTTGGTTTTTCTAATCCTATTGGCTTAGTACATCCAGAATTAGTTTGATTGTTTCTAATCCTAGCAGCTTAGTAGATCATCAGTTAAGATTTTGTGTTAAAATGCATTGATTGAATATGTATGTAATCATTTATTCAGAACTTATTGGGTATTTGGATTGATTTTTTTACCATAATTGAATATTTGGCTAGTTATTTTTCTTCTAGGAAAAATGTTTATGACTCTATAAAAAGAAGTTTAATGAATTGTTCATCTCCTCTCGTGGATGTAAGTCGATTGACCGAATCACGTAAAATATTTATGTCTATTTTGATATATTTCTCATTTGTTTTCTTACTCATGGTTTTCGAGGTTTGTTTCGCTAGCTTCCATATTATGTTTGATTATTTCGGTCCTAATAGAACCCATTAAATAAGTTGCTTTTTCTTGGAATTTTATTTCTGATCATTTGACTACTAGTTTTTAATCTCAAAAGGTCACATTTTTTCAATGATTTTGATTTTCTTCAATAAAGAATGTGACTTTATGAGATAATAATTAAATCTTCTTTTCAATTTATAAGGTATGGTCGAAATTTCAAGATTCAAAAATTTTAAACTTTAATCATGAATAAAAATTTGAATCTTGAAATTCAGACATGTAAGCTTTTAATTTTTATTATATGAAATTTGTATATTTCAAAACTATGTAAAAAGTACTACAAATCACACTAACTAACAATTACAGATATTTAACAAACAGAAAAAAATTAATTAAAAAAAATAGTTGGCTCTCGAAATTTCAACTTGCCACATAAATTAGAACAAAAAACATTAATTAAGTGAGAAATCAACGCACTATAAAATGTTGGGCTACGTATTGGTCGGTTTATATCGGTTTTGAAGTTTATTAGTTTGACTTATTGGTTATCGATTTGTAGAGATGCTAAATCGTTATAGAGTCGTTAAGATATTGGCTTATCGGTTATTGATCGTTATCAGTTTAACCATTAAGATTTGACACAAAAAAAATCATTGAAAACCACTTAGAAACAAGATGACAAACCAAATGAACCATGCACATGAGTTCACTAATTGCATCTTGCTCAAAAACAAACACTCTTACATTGTAGAATAACCAAGAGTTTGAGACAACCAGAAATAAAAGTAGAAAACTTAACTCTAAGTCAAGGACTTTATATACAAAATAGTATAAATATAATTATTTAATTTGCTATCGGGTTATCGATTAACCCGTTAAGAACCGATAATTCAATAACAAAAAAAAAATCAAACTATTATCAAAACCTCTAAATCAATAACTCATAAATAAGTAACTTTTTTTAGTTAAAGTTATTGATTTCAATTCGATTTTGAATTGCCCTAATAAAATGTATAAATTCAAAATTTTGAATCCAACTATATTAGTAGTAAGTATATTTGTTTTCATTGATTAATGGTAAAAGGGTGTTTGGATTGGATTAAAAGTTGGTCGATTCTACTTTTTAGTCAATTTTTGACTTTTAAAAAATATTTGACAAGGTAAAAAATAACTTAAAATAAGTCAAAAACACCAAAAGTAAGTTTTCCCCTACCTTTTATTTAAAGTTATTTAAGTTTGATTTTTTATTTTTGACTCAAAAACTATATATTTTTCTTAAATCAATCCAAACAGGCCAAGTGTGATTTCATTCATTATGCAAAAAGAAAGCTCAAGTGAAGTCGGGATATAAAGTACCACATGGCTAAGTAGTAAAGGCCTTAACAATGACAATTTACCTCCTTTTCTTTCAATAAATTACCTACTATTTATTCGGGAAAAAACAACTTATATTTTAATGTGTTTTTTTTTTTGGTTAAATTTTTTAATATTTTGTATAATGTTCATATGTCTACGAGACAATGCACAAGTTGGTAGGGTATTTTGAAAATCTCTTTCACATAAATATCATTAAGTAGGGATGACAATGAGACACAGCAATACAACACAAGCAGGGCAGGGCAGTTTAGGAGTTTAATAAGGTGGGGCAGGACAGAGCCACAGAGGAGTGGACTAAGGAGTACTTAATCGACCAAAACAGAATAAGGAGAGTTAAAATACATTTTTTTTTAAAAAGTATAAATAAGACAAGGTAGGATAGTAAGGCAACAAATAAACTGAAATTCAGAATTACATACTGATCGAATTTGCTATATTTTCTGGAGTTTAAAAATAATTTTACAAAACAAGATATTTAATTAATCAACTCACAAATTCCTTGCAGCTTGCTTAATTGTTTAGGCCTCATTTGTTTGCACTTAATGAAGTTATGAATCTGAATGATTCAGACATTAGATTATTATGTGCATTTTATTAAAAAAAAAAGGTAACGACTTCATTCCGTCATTAGGAAAAAGTCAATGGGAAAAGAATTGGACCAGAAAAAACTTTTGAGTAGTAACTTGAAATTTTCTAGCCTAGTCTAAATTTGGACGAAATCGGAGTCAAGTGAGTCTAGGGAAATCTAGTAATGAATGGGAAGTGTTATAATGAAATTGGTTGCATGAGTGGATAGCTAAGACGTTAAGGTACCCGTACGACTTTATGGAATTAAATTCGGGCGAGTAGAACTCCCGAAATTGATCTTAGCGTGAATGGGTGTTTTCTGAATGTTGTGGATGAAGGTGTGTTGTGAAATGGGGGTTTGGAGCTCTTAATTAGACATTCTGTTTCCGTGCAAGCCGTTGTGGCGGGTTGGGGGCCGCCATAGAGGGACAGTCGCAATTTAAGTCAGAAATAAACCCCAAAATCATTTTATTCTGCAAGTTTCGACTTTGAGAGCTAGGAGACAACCCCATGTGCTTTCTTGACAGTTTTCAACCATTCTATAGGCTAAAGGTAAGGTTTTAACTCCCTGAATCTATTTTTCGATCCGTAGAATATAAATTTGTGGGTGATTATCGATGGGGGAGGATTTTGATTTGGAAATTATGGTGGAAAATGCCCTAATATGGGTTTTAGGATCTTGGGTTTGGTCTAGGTTTATTGGGTTTTAATTGTTTGTAGACCTAGAACAAGCAGAAAAAATCCGGAAAAGGAAGATTCAAGTGTCTTAGGGGATTCAAGCTTGGATTTGAGGTAGGTCGTAGGTGATGGTTGTGATTTCATGTTGGTGTGATATATGTTTGTACTTGCTGATTATAATGCATGTATGTATGCGAATGTTGCATTATTGATCACCCTAATCATAAATGAGGATAATTGAATAATTATATGCCATGAATCACCTCTTGTTGTATGATTTTGAGAATATACATTGTGATTGTGATTGTGGTTTGTTGAATGGATCGGGTGTTACGTTCTGACACACTAACTTGGATCGGTTGCCACGTTTCGGCATAAATATGGAATTGGTTGCCACGTTCCGGCATATATATGTGATCAGTTGTCATGTTTCAACATAAATATGGGATCGGTTGCCACGTTCCGGCATAAACATTGGATCGGGTACCACGAATCGGTACACTAACAGTTTGAGTTTGGGATCCATGAGAGAACCATTGAATTGTGTTGTATATATACTTGTGATGATTACGTTCATATCTAATGATGATTGACATTGGAAGACTGTATGTTGCTCTAAAATGATAATCAATGTGTATTTTTGAGAACGTGAAATGCTACGTTGATCCTGAAAGATGACTAATATTGTATATGTTTGGTATATGTCTGTTTTATAATGTTGTGGTTACTTGCATGTGTTTCACTTATTGGGATAGCCGCGTGATCCTATCAGTACACTATGGTTGTGTACTGATACTGGACTTGCTTGTTCTTTGTTGAGTACAAGCATCTTCAGGCGGCTATTGATAGACCTCAGCTAGGTGACTATTGAGCGTGACTGGTTTCAAGGGTGAGCCAGTTCTTTCAGGTTGCCATGAATCTTTCTTATTTAAGTCCACTCTCTTCGGACTCAGACAATTTGTTAAAGGTGTTTGTTTAGTTTCGGGGTTATACCCCTTGTTCTTAGACTTGTCGTTCGTAAAGTTTTGGTACAATGACTTTCAGGTTCTAGGGGTTGAATTTCCGCATTAGTTGGTTAGTTAATTATTTAAACCTTTAGAGTTTATGGGGACTCCATTTTTATTGTCATTTAAACTTGCTATGCATCTTTAAATGCCTTAATTTTTAGTTAAGTTGTTAGTTGGGTTGTAGTAATGGTTCTCCGACCGGAGGGTTACTGTGAGTGCAATCACGACAGTCTGGGTCGTGATAAATCACTTAATGGGTTTGAAAACATTAGATTCGCTCAAATTTATGAGAGAATCTTATTTCTATTCAGACTCTTTTTAAAGTGCTAATTTATTTTTCGTAAAGTTCAAACATCGTTATTTTTTTTCTCTATATACACTTAGGGGTGTGTATCGATTGGTTCGGTTTTAAGTATTATCGGTTTGGTTTATCGGTTTTTTATTTTTAAATATGCTAAACTGATAACCAAACCAATAAGATATTTGTTATCGGTTTTCGATTTAACCAATAAAAAAATGATTTCAAAACAAATACTTGACTTGTCCAATAATTTAACGCGAAATAAAAAATAGGAAAATCTAATTACTCATTGAGTACAAAAATTCTGCTTAGTGTAGTAAAAGTATAGCAAATACTCACAATTCACAACCCTAGTCGTTGCCTAACCTTTGTCGTCGTCGTTCTTAGTTCTTTAGGTTTTTGACGTTGTGAGCGTAAAGACTAAAGTAATACTAAAACCTAATGGTAAATACAGAGAGCAGAGTTAATTAAGTAATGTAAATTGTGTAGGGTCCTTATAGTTATAGTCTAATATAGTGATTATATTAATATTTTTTGTTTGATATTTATATATGACTAAAAATTAAAATAGTAAATTATTATATTCTTAATGGGTTATCGCCATCGGTTAATCCAATAACCCAATATAAAAACCAATACCAATAACCCAAATTTTTTTTTTTATAAAACCATTAAATAACCGTTAACCCAATAACAATAAATCAATAACACTTTTTTCGATTCGGTTTTTGCACACCCCTATATACGCCTATCCCTTCTCTCCCTCTTTCTCCATTATCAGCGTATGCCTTCTCTCTTTATGTTGAATTTTTTCCCTATTGAATAAACTAATTTGTATATTCAAAATATTTTTGGTATTACAGTTTGCCTTTCAAGAAATCTGGAATTTTACTTGCAATTTTAGATTTTATTTATAAATTAATAATTTCGTGTGTGCTTATTCGATAATACAAACTTTGTACTAATTTTATGGAATAAAATTACACAAATAAAAAAAAAATCCTTTCAATTTCTTTTTTTTCTTGGCACATGATGGCTGATGGCATGTCAGGATATGGTACACCCTAACAAAAAATTAAAGGCTACTTTCATTTTTATTCGTTTGATTAATTCCTAAATAATTCTCAAAAGAAATATAAATTAGTTGAGAACTCTATTAAAAAAATTCATAAATATTTTTAAAAAGAAATCATAAATTCTCTATAAATAAGTACGATTATGAAAAAGATAGTGGTAATACAAAAGATAATAACTTCATATGAAGATAGAATTTAATACGGACTAAACAAAAAGCTAAGAAAACTATAACAAAAATTCCAAGGTTTAATTTTGTTAAATTGCATTAGTCGGATTGAATATTTTTTTACTCATATACATAAAATTAAAATATGTAATTAATAAATTAAAAGATCAAACAAATTAATAATATTTGTGTTAGAATTTTAGAGGGACATGACCTACGTTTATTTATTTTTCACTCTTACACTATATATATATATATATATATATATACTAGTTTTGATGCACGTGCAATGCATGCACCACACTATTTTTAAAAATAATATGAATATTGCTAAATAAAAAATTAGTCACTCTTAAAATCTCTTAGTTACACCTCTTAAATAAACTTTCTACTCACTTCCCCATAGTACATTACTTTGTTATTATTATTTTGTAGGTGTTTTTACTTTTAATATAATATAATATAAATAAATATTGATGTAAAATATAGAAGATATACTAAATTGGATGTTTTAGCTGGAGTATTAGGTTAATTTAACATTCATATTATGGAGTGTTCTAATTTTATTGAACTTTGAGATTGTCAACGTTTGTAAATCAAACTTGAGGTTTTAAGAAGAGAAGAATAGAAAACATAAAAAACCGTAGTTTAAGAATGTGAGAAAATCCCTCCATTTATAGTTAAAAATGTGTAGTATTAAAATGTACATATTGTTTCTTATCATAGAAATATAGAAGATATACTAAATTGAGCGTTTTAAGAAGAATAATAATAATAATTATATTTTTTTTAAATTTAGTTTAAAAAATTGATGAAGCCCCTCTTTTTATAGCCAACAAAGGATAGTGTTCGAAAAACTGCTTGTGGTGCCTTATCAAAAAGAAGTCACAACTCTTTAGAAAAGTCACAATCCTTCAGAAAGGTCAAAGGTCATCGGAAAAGTCATAACTCTTCGGAAAAGCCGCAATCCTTCGGAAAAGTCACAACTCTTCGGAGTTGCAACCCTTCGGAAAAGTCACAACTCTTCAGAAAAGTCGCAACCCTATAGAAAAGTCACAAACCTTCAAAAAGGTCACAACTCATCAGAAAAGTTATAACTCTTTGAAAATGTCACAACCCTTCAATATGAAAAGTTGTCTGCCTTTAATATAATATAATATAATACACATAAATAAATATAATACAATATAAAATATATAAGATATACTACATTTGGTGTTTTAAGTTGGGTGTATTATAATAATTTAGCATTTAAGTTATTAATTTATTATTTTAAGGTAGTATAGATTAAAAAAAAAGAAAAGAAGATAGATATAGATTGGTCTAATTTTAATTTGATATGAAATTTAAAAAATAAAGAAGACTTTTAATTTAAGGATCATATGTAGAATATATAAAAATATCTTTTAACTTTGTGGTCTTAAAGATGCGTCCTCACCCCAAAAAAAAAGAACATTCTATAATAAACTGAATAAAAATAAAAGTACAGCAAATAAATTGAAACCGAAAGAGTACTTATTAAATGTAGTTTGGATTCTTCAAACAAGTTTTTGATCAAATACCTTTTCTCCAATATTTTGAGACTTTTCAGATTCTGAACACGAAGTTGTAGTTTGTGCAACCGAAAATCATTAAACTTCTTGTCAAGTAAGAGCTGCTTCAAATATATATTTTATGGCTATGAAAATGAGTGCATATTAATTATCATGATACTCTTTTCGTTTGAAGTTGTCATTCTCCTTGTTGCATCAATTTTTATTGATCTATCTAATTTACCCACAAAAAAATATTGTAATTGCATAATCGAACAACTCTCACAATTCTCACAATCTTCCTTGTTATAAGTAGAAGAATAGAAAACTTACAAAATTCGTAGTTTAAAAGTCTGAGAAACCTCCTCTATTTATAGACAACAAAGGATAGTGTGAAAATATGCTTATCGTGTCTTTTCAGATAAGTCACAACCCTTCAGAAAAATCATAACTTTTCGGAAATGTCATGACTCATCAAAAATGTCACAACTCTATTAAAAAAAGCCACAATCTTTCGGAAAAGTCATTACCCATTAATGTGAAAAGGTGTATGCTTTTAATATAATATAATATTAAATATAGAATATATAATAAATTGGGTGTTTTAAGTTGGGAGTATCATAGTAATTTAATATTCATATTAGGGAGTTCATGCTTTTAAGGTAGTATATATATATAAACATTAGCCTCATCAATTACTCTACTCTTTGGAGTCTTGGTGGGCAGTTTTACTAGTTCAATTTGTTGCTTGCACCAGAAAAGCTTAAATATATGTTTTCCTTTTTCTATTTTCCTAAATGAAAATGGTGTGAATCTGTGCACTTCTCAATAAAACTAATAGCTTAACGTCAAATTATAATAAGAGGTATTAAATATTTATAAATATGTATAAAAATATTATTAATTTAATTTAAATGTTTTATCAAATTGAGACTATTTACTTAAAATAATTTTTTTTATCACATAATAATTTAATTTAATTTAAATTAATTTTTAAATAAATCCCCAAATATAATTTTATTTGAATTATTTATTTATTATGTTTATATAATTGTGAATTATATCCATTTAGATGCTAAAAAACAACCAGTCTTAATCATTCAATATTCAGATTTAGAGACAATATTGTAATCATTCAAACGTAGATTCAGATTCAGTCGTCCGGAGTACTTCTTCCTCTTTTTATATACTCTATTAAGTATATTTATTAGTTATAAAAAACAACGTGCTTTCGTTAGTTTCTCAGTTATAATGTGATTTCTTTTTCTCTGAAACTTACTTTCATCCACTAATTTGGAGAATTTTCTTTTACACCTGACTCATTATTTTAGTAAATATTTAACAAATGTTAAAGAACGGTAAATTTTGCCAAGAAACATTTTTAAATGGGTAAAATCACTTTATTAACTCAAGCACAAACATAATTTGAGTTGTAGAAATTAAAGAGAAAAAGAAAAGCACTATCATAAACTTAAATCTATATATATATATATATAATTAAAAAAAAACTAAACGAGGTGGAGCAAGACATAGCTAATAAAACGAGGCGGAATAAAACAGATTGAAAATTTTAAGGCCGAATCCATCTTTGGCCCCTAAAGTTGGTATTAAGTTTCACTTAGACACCTCAAATGGGTGATGTTCATTTTTTAGATGCCTCATGTAGGATCCCGTTGTATCATTTTGACACTTTTTGCTGATATGTCAAAGTGAATTTGATACACTCAACAATAGAGCGTGAAAGACTCAATTTAGCTATTTTTTATTTTATTTTATCTTCTTCTTCTCCATTTTTTGAAGCTTAAACTCTTAATGGAGGTCAAATTTTTTATTCAAATTCGTTTTCAAGTCATTTTTCTTCTTCTTCATTGTATTACTTTTCTAGATCCACAATCACCTACCTCCACCTTTTTATCGAAAGAATGAATACCAACACTCATATTTCATATTTATTCTCTCTTTCTTTCTTTCTTTCTTCCTCTCCCTCTTTTCTTCCCACAAAACAATACTAAAAAGAAAGAAAAAAAAGAGATTCGAAACAATTTAAAAAGTTGATAAAAAAAATTGTTAGGTGTAGTAGAGAAGACAACTACCTTCGGGGAGGGGGGTTAAATTGATTTGTTTAGAATGATATTTTTATTTTATTTACTAAATAGATTTAAAAATATTTTTTAACTGTAATCATTTAATTGGTTGTTTGGTATGTCATCAACGAATGTATTACACTCTCCTTCAACTTTTTGCTTATTGTCAAAAAAGTGTCAAAATGATATAGTGAGACCCTACATAAATAATCATCACACAGTTAAGATGTCTAAGTGGAACTTGATATCAACTTTAGGGGACTATCGATGAATTTAGGCCAAATTTTAAACATGGTTAAATGGAGCAGAACATGGTGGGTTGAATTTGTAGTTGAACAGCCCAACCTGCCCTGTCCTATTAATATCCGATTCCCATCGATGAATGATTAATTTTGTGATATTTATATGACTATGACATTTAATTTATTAAATGTATGATACTGATTTCTTGCAGTGGTAATAACAATTTATTTGAACTCTAAAAGGGGATTAGGATTTATCCATACAAAAATAGTATTATCTCTTATCCTAAACTAAATTCACATTTCAATTGACAGTGATAGACGAATAGAAAGTCACGGTGAAGTACCATTAGAAACGACGAATTTATTAATGATAAATAAATTTATTTTGCGAATTCGTTTTATGAGTAGTTCCAAATTATATCACATTTTTAGCTTCTCAATATTCAAACTACGTAATATTTAATTTGATCATGAGAAAAACTGCATATCTGCACGTATATTATCATTTTGTAAAGTTTAACTTGATTCAATCCAATTTATAATTTAAGAGACTAGTGAAATTGACTTTTAAAAAAAATAAAAATAACACTTATTATGAAACTATTTTTTAAAAAACAAATATAAGTGCAATCAAGATGGAAGTTACGTTACTTAATTAAGTTACGCCTATAGAATGCTCTATTTGTTCAAAGTTCAAACACAAATCGATGAACTTTCATGTCATGCATGGACCCAAAGTAGATGGCGTTCATAGTAAATAGTACTCATATCGGGATTTTTTTAATTGATTTCTCACTTGGTGTTTGATATTCATATTAAGATTTGATTTAATTTGGACTCGCGCCAAAAGTTTATATTCATGGGTGAAATGCTTCCTAACAAAAATAATTTTGTACCTAAAGGGACTCAAACCTAATACCTCTGATTAAGGATAAATGAATAACGCTAGTGGATTGAAAGGAAATTTCTTAACTTGACGTTTGTACGTACCAAAAATCTTTGCATATCCAAAATTTTATTTATTTTATTATCATAATTGTGTCATATTTATTGCAACGTTTAATTACTTATGTCTATTATACCTGAATTGAATTATTGGGAATTGGGATGTTAACCACCAATTACGTACGCAAAACTATCGTTCACCTCACCACTTAAAAAGGATAGAGTCAAGAGTTTTTTTAAAAGGAGTTATTTTATGAGTTGAAACTATCTGAAAATAAGCATATTTAGTTTCGTTAAAATATTTTACTAGAAATATCTAAAAAGTTATATCAAGTCCTAAAACCTGCCATAATTAAAAAAATAAAATAGACATAAAAATAGCAAAAATTATATTTCAAAAAGTTACACTAATTAAACTCAAAAATATAGATCCAAAATAACAGAAACCGGAAAAATTACATCTCATCAAGTGAGTTTCCTACTTTGACAAAAATTATATAAAAGTAGATATACTTAAGAATTTAATTTGAACATTCCCACAAGTAAAAGAGCATCCATTATTATTATTTTCCATATCGAAACATCACATCATTTCTATTATTATGACTTCCTAACATACGTGACTATGAAAAGAGTGTTGTTTTGTTTGCCACTAAACAATGTGGCCCAAAGAAAGAAAACTAAACAAATGGGATTGTTCTATCCTTAATCAAAAATATCAGGTTTAAATTTTAGATATAAATAAAATTATGTTGGGAATTTTAACTCCTCTTCTGAACAGATAATTGATACTGAGGTTTGAACCCACAACACTAGTGTGCGTCCCTTTCTTACCACTAAATTGTCAATCAATTTTGTTAGGAATTCACGATTTATATATATATATATATATACACATAATTTTTTAATACAAATACAACGTCTACGAAAAATTTAGTGAATGATCTAAATTTTTAATGACAGTTTTAATACGAGCTCCGAACACAAATAAGAAGTAAAAAAAGAAAAAGAAATTGCAATACGATATAACGTAAGGCCTTGGGTTGCTGGCGGACAGTGCACAAAGTGGATGACCTTGTTGCACAACACTTGTACGCCGTCGGTGGTCAAATTTTGTGTCTCGTGAAAAATGATCTCTTATGAGTTTGGGCCCCCTTACAAACTAAGTAATTTTTTTGTAAAAAAATAATAATGTAATATATTAAAAATAAATATTCTACATATTAATCAGCTTGTTTGAATAGTCGTTACGTATTATTTTATTACGTAAATATATTGTTTATATGATGTCATGAAAAATAAATCTAAACTTCATTTTTAATTGAGGATAGGGTAAAATTAATACTTGATCGAGAGGGAAGAGTCATCGGATTATACCAATCATTATAGAACCTTCTAGAGATAGCGTCAGAGAATAATCTTTTATATTTAAATATCAGGTATATTTTCACTTAATATGATTTAAATATTAAGAAATGATTCTTGGACATGAAATCTTGAAAATTTACCTTTTAAAACGATTTGAGTATACGTATTGTAGATCATCTGATGTTTACTCTAAATACTAAATTCTTATTTTTCGTAAGCTCATACAATTATTTATTTGCTAGCTCTTGTATTCATTAGATTATCCAAAATTATTTTCATCGAGGATACTTTCGGAATCAAATCGAAACAAGCTAGAATTACTTAATATTACGAATTCATTCATGTTATTTTTAACTTATTTGATCTTAATTATACCATTTCTTGCTTATTCATTTTGCTATCTCGATCGATTTAATTTACGTATCCTTTAAACTATGTATACATAGTCAATTATATCCTTTTGGGGGTAAATATATTGTGCTTTCATATTTAAATTATTATTTTTACTAAATCGTGATAAGTAGATGCAGACTTAAAATTCAAAGAATTAAAGATACACCACCAAAGACATAAGCATATGAGTGAAAGCAATATATAGGCGGGCGCATGTGCCCAATTGAGGGTGTATGTACACCCGTTAGCTTTGAAAAATTATGTATATATATGTATTTGAGATATGACATATTTTATTAGGCACTCAAAGACACTAAAACTATTTAGATGCGCTAGTTTATAAATGTTGCGAGAGGGTGAGTTTAAATCCCATTTACTACTTTTTTTTTCATTTTTATATGTGAAGCTTAAAAATATTGAATAAAATAAGGGGTTGGCTAGTTTTCAACTTCACACCTTGTGCAAAGTGAAGTTCAAAATCAACACTCCACAAAGTAAATTTTACGTAGTATAGTTATTTAATTTATATTTACACAGTATATTTGTTTTGTATTTTTATGTTTGATAAAATTATATATCATAGGAATGGACATTAGATAACATAAATTAATGGATAAACACATAGCCAAACACATTACGTGGATCCGCCACTTATGATAAGGTCGTGATAGTTGATAAGTCGACAATGTGATAAGACGAATGTCTAATTTCCAAAGGGTCCCAAACCAGAAGGGCAAGAAAAGAATATACTCTTCACCGCATCGCACGAAGAAATTGGCCTTTTGCTGGTCCTTTCCACTATGGGTGTGCATTCGGTTTGGATTTTTGGTTTTTGATTTTGTAAAAGTGTAATTCAATTCGATTCAAAATAAATTTAGTTTGGTTTGATTTTCCTCTATTTGGTTCGACTTTTTTTATATTTGATTATTTGGTTATGTCAATAAATTTTATTTTATTTTTGATAAAACATATATAACCAAAGTAATAATATTTAATCCCTTAAATATACTTTCTAATATAAATCATAAGTAAAACTTAAAACACAATACTTATAAG
>JAJOOH010000892.1:0-30271 GCA_029582605.1 Solanum gracilifrons
TAAAAAAAGTATTTACTAGAAGTTACTTTGCTTAACTAACTTTAATAATTATATTTTAAAATTTTAAATTTAACTACTAATATTTTATGTGAGATGGACATTCATTAAAAAAAAATTATTTCAAAGTTGTCACAGATACACAAAATATAAATATGTGTAAATGGAATATCAAAGTTGGACAAATTTGTGACAGATACACACAAAATATAAGTATGTGTAAATGAAAATTCTTCAATTACCAAAATTTGTGATTATGTCTGTCTAAAAAATAAAATCATAATCAAAACAAATCTAATAGTTAAAATCATAACTAAACAAAATCTAAAAATTTAAAACATCTTTAAAATTAGAATGAGTAGGAAGGACTAAACAGTTGAAAATACCAATATTAATAATATTTGTTCAATATTTAATCTAAACTTAGTGAGATGAGTTATTATTATACCAAAATTATATATTTATTTTAAATAAAATATTTAAAATCATTTAATTGACAATATTTTAAAAAATAATTTTGTGAACAAATATTGGACCGGTGCTGTTCAGTAGTTATAATATAATTAGAAATAACTTACAAGATTTTTTTTATTTTTATCTTTAATAAAATAATTATAGTCACACAAATATTTAAAAATTATTTAGACCATAAATTTTAAAAATCTTCATTTTGTTCTTAAACATCATAATAAGTTAAACATGCCATAAAAAGTATTTAGACCATATATTTTAAAAACTTTCATTTTTTCTTAAATATCACAGTAAGTCAATCGTGTCCTATAAATTGAGATACAGAGAAAGCAAAACCAAGTCGAGCTCGTACGTGGAAGATATGCATGTTTGAAGTCAGACTGTTCAATGAAGGAAAGTTACTTGAAAATGTGAGGGGTATTTTAGTCTTTCCCTTATCCAATAAGGTTAAAACGTTTTTAGTAATATTTTGGGGTGGGTCAAACCTGATTTGGGTCAGTTTTTAAAATCCTAAATTAGACTTAGAATTTTAGAAGAGGAGAGAAAAAAGGAGAAAAGAGGAAAAGGAAAAAACGATCGAGGTTTTTTCTGAATCGAGAATTTATTTTGTGAAACTGAGGTATGTAAGTTTTCATAGTGTTGGGTTCGTTCAACCACACGTCAATCATGATTTACATATTCGAATTTGTCCATAAAGATCAAGAGATTTAGGTTCTTGAAGTATTGTTTTCGTTCTTGACTTAGGATGGGTTAGATGAGTTCTTGAGATAATCGTATTGAGTTTAAGAGTTGTTTTTGAGTATATTCATGTGTACTTGTATTGCGTAATTGAATCTAAGAAAAACTTGAGGAAATAAATCTGTTCTAGTCGAATTAAGGTCAGAAAATGAGTAGAAAAATTCATCGGAAAGTCCTGGGGGAGGGCTGGGGCGGCGCGCCCCAGATGCGACAGACGGGGTGGGGCAGAGCCCTAACAGTGCGCCACAAATTACTCTTCCTCTAACAGAAACGCTCAAGTCTTAAAATAAGTCCTTTAAGTGTACCTTTACTTCCTATCGATTCTAACTACTCTAAAATACATCTAAAAATCAACAGATTATTCATAACATAAATCACAAACCTTGAATCCATAATTCAATTCAAAGAAAGAGTTAAGAGTCAAGTATTCGAAGTTCTTCGAGTCATTTTATGAAGTAATTTTTAAATCTTTTAAACTTATTTTAAGACTTGAGCGTTTGTGTTAGAGGAAGAGTAGACTTGAGTTCATTTTCTTTAAAATGATATATGGGAACTAAGAATTCCCAAGAGAAATATTTTTACATTTAAGAAGTAGAGGAAACACCGATTTCCAAAAGAGTTCATGAGTACTATCTCTTTTAAGAGAAAACCATTTGAGTAATAATCTTAAAGTTGAGGAAGAGCAATTTTTTAAAAAAAAAAACATATGAGCTAAGTTATATTTTGGGTGTAGTATTGAGCACCGATATGGGGGAGGGTTCTAAATCCTCACAATCCCCATAAACCATGTAACCAACGTGGGTAGAAAGGGTCATACTTTTTGGATGATTCCTTATTGCTTTTTAGTATAAACTAGTGGATCCACTTAGTTGAGGAGTTCAATACCCCAGTAAAGTATATGACAATTCTGGGAGCGTGGGCTAGACTCTGTATCATCACATAGCTCATAGTGATGGTTGTCGGTTAGAAAATCTCCCAAAGAGAGTTTATTTTGTATTTTTGCATAAAAAATGAGTTATATTGTATTTTCCAATACATTGAGTTATTATCTACTGCTTTAAAAGATATTCATTATATTGCATTACTGTTATTGCTTTATATTGAATTGATTTGAGGTTGAGTTGAGTTGAGACGAGGTAAGTTGTTTCTTCAGTTCCAGTTCAAGCTTATGTCATATTCTAGATTTCCTCTTACATGCTCGTACATTTCATGTACTGACCTCATTTGGCCTGCATCTTTTATGATGTAGATACAGGTAACCAGGATCATCAACTAGCGCTTCGTTGATCCAGTTGAGTTTCGAAGTTGTTTGGTGAGCCTCCTTGCTTACGGAGGATCCTTGAGTTATTTCTGTCATGTTATTTCAGTTTGGTTAGGATGATCAGAGGCCTTGCCTCGACATCCCTCATTGTATTAGAGGCTTCATAAATAGATAGACAGTAGTTCATAAGTCTTTTTTCATTTTCAGTTGTTTATGTTGAAACTTGAGTTGCCTCTTTTGCTAGTTGACCAAAAAAACTCTACACGATTAACTTTATTTAGAAAAATAACTATTAAATTTAAAATTTATAATTAGTCATTAAAATAGTCTATTACCTATTATTTAGGATATATTCAAATCCAATTAATCTATTAAAATTGAGAAGCAAAATTAATTTATTACCATTTTTAACCAACACAAATCTCAAAAAAATAATTAAATTTCCTTTACAATTTGAATTTCAATATTATATTTGGTAAGAATATAATGAAGACATCTATTTAAAGAGGGGTTTACCTTTTCTTAAAAGAAAATTATATACCGCACTAAATAAATCAATCTTCTTTATTATTAACCTAGTCGAAATTTCCTTTACCAATGGATTCTTCAAACAGCAGATGATCAAGTGAGTTTCTATTTGATTTTCTTTATATTTTTTAACATGTGACAATCCATCTAGGCTTCCGTCATGGATTTACTTTTGCATGTTTTTAGCTTCATTTTTATTCCTTTCCTTTTTTTGAGATTTCCCATCTATCATAGTAGAAAATTCATTAAATGGTGAAAGTCAAGAAGGGTGGGGGGGTGAATTAAAATTCCTTTAGTCGACCTCCTGTAATAGCCAGTCGACTCACCTACACGTACGTAGAATAGATAAACAGTAATAGTAATTTGCAGTAAGTAAATAACACAACGAGTTTTATACTGGTACGGATCACCGATGTGGTGCCTAGTCCAGTCCCCTTGGGTTACAAGGGTTTCCTTAAGAGCTTTGAAGAGACCTTTGGTAGTACATCGATTCTGTAATTTGATCCTATCTAATGTGCAAATCAGATTTCTACCTTGACACTACATCTACTTGTAAACCTACACTCAAATTCTTTATTTTTCTTTTCTTTTCAATTGTATCACTCACGTGTTTACAAAGCTTTATGAAAGATAAAAGATAGCTGTTCTATAAGCTCAAGTGAAGCTGCGTGCTTCACTCCTAAGTCTGAGGGGGTTTATATATGAACAAACTTGTGCTCTTGTAAGGAAAACCCAATGGAGTTATACTTCAATCAAAGATTTGAGGAATCCGTTGATTGAGGCGATTTGCTAATCCATATTCATATCAGATATGTGTATGGAAAATCACATTCCTTTCTTCTTATCAGATGAGACTCGATTCTGTGCTTGGCTGGAAGATTTGTCTTGACTCTTAGCATTATCTGATTTCCTTTCTTCTCTTGATGGCTTGGCTCTATTCTTGGCTTGATTTATGATTGCTTGATCTTGTCCTATCAATCACGATTTTCTTGATTGATCTGCTGCCAACTTTAGGCCGTCTATTAATGATTCTTAATCCCTTTGATTATCCCCTTCCTTTAGTAGTAGTTGTAGGGATAAGAATATATCTCTTTCCATGTTGGTGTTGTTTTGCTTGGATATTATCTTTATTGGACATCCATGCCTGCGAGAATTCTGATAAGTATGTTAAGTGTCATTTATCAGAATTACATAACACTAGGAGGCTAACAATCTCCCCCTTTTTGATAATGACAATTAATTCATAATTTTAAATAGAGTGTGGAGAGACAATGATACTTCCATGAGATATGGCTATATGCGCAGCCCCCCTGTATATGTGGCTCCTCCTGTCTTGATGGCTGCATGAATGTGTCTAACTTTAAATTCATTTCCCCTATCTTAAAATTTGTGGTGGCAAATATCTCCCCCTTTGGCATAATAAAAAAGAACAAAACACCAAATAAAAACAGAAACAGGTAAAACCAATATAAAGCTAAATAGTCCAAAGGTAAGATAGTCCTCAGGAAATAGTCCAAAAGAGAGTTTTAGGGACAGACCCCTATCGAAACAAGTTTAAAATGAGCAGTTAAACTGAGGATGCAAGAGTTAGAGGTTAGCGATCACCCAAAAAGTACTTCAGGGTGTTTATGACTTTCCCATAGAAGGTATTGTAAGACCGTTCCATGCCTCGTGAGAGACTGGAGTAATAGGTCTAAACTGAAACTTCAAAATCATTGTTACAGAAGCTAACTCCACCTTTGAGAGAGTCAACTTGATGAGTAAATTTGTTGACTGTGGATATTCCTTCCTGTTTAATTCCAGTCATAGCAATGCGTAGTTTCCCTACATCAGTGGTAGTGTCCTTCTGTAAGCGAAAGACCTTTTCAACAGCGTCGTGGAGAGTCTTCAATCCACATTCTACTCCAAGAATCCTAGTTTTGAGTTCATCATTGTCCTGGAATAAGAGGGCAGCCGAGTCTGCAGAGATTTTAGTCGATTTGGAGGTCTCAGCCCTTGCCTTGATAGAGTCCTTTTTGACCCATTTGTTTTCAACCTGCACATAGCCCATACGTGAAAAGGTACGAGAGTCATAAATGGCATTAATAACAACAGGTGTAAACATAGAGAGATCCACCAGGCGATCCACTAACATCCGTGAAATAAGCAAGCCATAGGGCAAACTGGCAGAGGCATTTGTGTCTTCAACACTTTCCCACATATATTCCATGAACCATACCACCCAATTGATACGGTATTTCCAAAGTAAGCAGTATAGAATAAACACATCCTGAGTAGAGATATTACTCAATGAACCTTTCCTGGAATGAGAGTGGTGGCTACAATATGTGCCAATATACTATTTTCAAAACAGAGAGACAATGGCCCAAAATCAAAGATATCATAATCCGGTACAGCTACAATCCTTTTTGCACCTTCTAGAGTGACTTCAAAGATTCAGGCCAAGTTTCGTTTATATACGGAATCACACCAAAATATTTTGTACCAAAAACATCTTTAAAAAGCAGTTCATTAACAAAATTGAGATTTCCCAAGACCAAAGTTTCTAACTCACCACTGTCAGGCGATATGCAAAGATTCACATACAAGAGTTGAACAACCTCTTCAAAAATTTCAAGACCACACAAAGTGAAAAGCAATGATAATTTCTAAACTTTGAGATAAAATCTTACCGGATAGTGAGAGTCCTTAAGCTGACTGAGGTTTACAACACGGCCAGGAACAATAGGGAGAGATTTGAAATTGTCATACCTCTGCTTCAGTTTGAGTCCCCAGAACCTTTGCATGTCTGCTGGAGAGAGAGATCCCGACGCAAAAGGACGGGGTTTCTTTGAAGCTTTTTGTTTTGAAGAAGATGCCCTCTTCTTTGATGAGACAGACGGAGAAGCCATTGATTCAGTGGAAGAATCACAGGAGAGGGACAAAATGTCCACTTCGAAAGAGCTCGAAGGGGAGGAGGGTTTTTGAGAGGTCATGAAGCAAACTTTCATCATGGTAGGGTAAAGAAGGAAGAAGAGAAGAGGACGGATAAATAGAGAAGAGAAAAGGGAGAAAAAAAGTCTTTGAAAGGAAAGGAGGAGACAAAAAGGAAAGGAAAAGACGGGTGATATAGGGAAACGGAAGAGGCGGTGGTAGGTCATAATCAAACAAGACAAAAACAAGGAAAATACAATAAACGCATAACGGTTTTGTAAATATATCAGCCAATTGATTTTCAGAATCTACAAATTCCAATGAAAAATTGCCATTTTCAACATGATCACGAATAAAATGATGCTTGATGTCAATATGTTTATCCCTGGAATGATGCACAGTATATTTAGAGAGACTAATAGCACTAGTATTATCACAAAATATTGGGGCAGCTTCATAAGAGAGATCATAATCAAGTAATTGATGCATCATCCATAAAAGTTGAGTACCACAGCTTCCAACGAATAGATACTCAGATTCAGTGGTAGATAAAGCAACTAAAGTTTGTTTCTTGCTATGCCATGAGACTAAAGATTGTCCCAAGATTTGGCATGTTCCACTTGTACTCTTTTGATCATTTTTGTCACCTGCAAAGTCAGCATTTGAGTAACCAATTAAATCGAAATGAGTTGGGTGAGGGTACCACAGTCCTAATTCGGTGGTGCCAATCAAGTAGCGAATAATTTGCTTTACTGCAGTAAGATGAGATTCCTTCGTAGCAGCTTGAAATCTTGCACATTTGCATATGCTGTACCTAATGTATGGTCGACTAGTGGTGAGATAAAGTAGTGAGCTAACCATTACTCTATACATATTTTCATCCACATCTTTTCCGGGTGAATCTGTTTCAAGGTACGTGGAGGGACTCATGGGGGTGCCAAAAGCTTTTCCTTTTTCGAGCCCAAACTTATTTATTAACTCCTTTGTGTACTTGGTCTGACTAATGAAGGTTCCATTAGTCGACTGCTTGATTTGAAGTCCGAGGAAGAATGTGAGTTCTCCCATTAGACTCATTTCGAATTCACCTTTCATCAGATTTGCAACATTCTCACACAAAGAAGGATTAGAACTTCCAACAATAATATCATCAACATAAATTTGAACTATAAGAATATATAAACCAGATCTTTGAATAAAAAGAGTTATGTCAATTTCCCCCCTTTGGAAATCATTTTGAAGTAAAAACGTGCTCAATCTCTCATACCAGGCTTTTGGAGCTTGTTTGAGACCATAAAGAACTTTGGATAATTTATAAACAAAATCAGGACAAGAAAGATTTTCAAACCCGGGGGGCTGTATGACAAAAACTTCTTCTTTTATGAAACCATTTAAAAAGGCACTTTTTACATCCATTTGAAAAAGTTTAAAGCATTTAAATGATGTATAAGTGAGCAGAATTCGAATAGATTCTAATCTTGTCACCGGAGCAAAGGTTTCATCGTAGTCAATACATTCTTGTTGTGAGTAGACTTGAGCAACTAATCTTGCTTTGTTGCGAGTAAATTTTCCATGTTCATCAATTTTAGTTCGAAACACCCATTTGGTTCCAATTACTGAGCAATTCTTGGGTCTTTCAATGAGGGTCCACACTTGATCTCTTTCGAATTGATAAAGTTCTTCTTTCATTGCTTGTACCCATGACTCATCTTCCATAGCTTCATTTATTCGGGGTTCCATTTAAGATATAAGAGCCACAAAAGTTTGTTTTTTGAGAGAAGACTGTGTTGAATTTTGTCATCAGGTTTCCCGAGAATGAAATTTTCATGGTAGCTAGCATTATGTCTCCACTCTCTTGGAATGTTGGCTTTGTCGGCTGGAGTAGTCGACTCTACCTCTGCAGTAGTTGACTCTTTAGTGTTAATTTCAGTGTTGATAATTGTTGTATCTTCAGCTGGTATGAGAGAAATAATTTCATCGTCACCAGTTTCAACTTCAGGTACTCTTGGATTAATGTCATCAAATACCACATGTACAAATTCTTCAATACTTAAAGTTCTTTTATTAAAACACAAAAAGCCTTGCTAATAAGATCATAGCCTAAAAAGATACCTTCATCGCTTCTTGGATCGAACTTACCAAGATTATTCTTACCATTATTGTGGATGAAACATTTGCACCCAAAGGGGTGAAAATAGCTTATATTTTGTTTCTTACCTCTCCGCATTTCATAGGGAGTCTTATTTAAGATTGGTCTGATTAGACCCCTGTTAAGAATATGACATGTAGTGCTTACAACTTCTGCCCAAAATGGTCAGGTAGACTTCTATCGAGAAACATTGTTTTTTTTTGTATCTTGAAGTGAGAGGTTTTTCCTTTCAACTACTTTGTTTTGTTGAGGAGATCTGGGTGAGGAGAAATTTTGAGTAAATCCATTTTGAGCACAGAATTCCTCAAAAGCCTTATTCTCAAATTCGCCTCCATGATCACTATGAATAGTTGTAATAAAATACTCTGCCTCTCTTTGAACTCTTTTACAAAAAGCTTCAAAGTTAGGAAAAGCTTCATTTTTATGAGTTAGAAATATTACCCATGTAAATCTTGAGAAGTTATCAACGATTACGAAAGCATATCTTTTACCTCCAATGTTGGCAGTTCGAGTAGGACCAAATAGGTCCATATGAAGAAGCTGTACGGGTTTAGAGGTACTTACAATATCCTTTCCTTTGAAGGATAAATGAGATTTCTTACCCATTTGACATGCGTCACAAATATGGTCTTTCTCAAACTTTAGTTTTGGCAGACCAATGACCAGTTCGAGTCTAGACAGTTTTTCAAGAGCATTCATACTTGCGTGTCCAAGATTTCGATGCCATATCCATGGATCACTTGAGACTGCAGTAAGACAAGTGAAAGATGGAAAATCAACATTATTTAAGACATATATATTATTTACTCGATCTCCGATAAGAGTTAGCTTTTTCTAAGGATGTTTGATGATACAACTGGTTGTGTTGAAGGTAACTTGAAATCCATCATCACATAGTTGACTAATGCTAAGAAGGTTATGTTTGAGTCCTTCAACCAGATACACTTCGACTAGATTGCATGATGAACTGAGTGTAATAGTCCCGACTCTAGTTACTTCCCCTTTAGCATTTTCTCCAAATCTAACACATCCTCCAATTATTCTTTTTATTGTTTTGATGTTTTCTTTGATTCCGCACATATGTCTGGAGCATCCACTGTTGAGTACCCACATTCCTTTTCTATAGGTTTTCTTGGATTGCTCTTGCAAAACAATAAGATTAGTTTCTTTTAGGTACCCAAATATTTTTTGGGTCCTTGATGATTAGTAACTTTTGGTCTCCAAATCAACTTTCCAAAAGAATATTTTCTACAATTAGAAGATTTATGACCAAGATCACCACAAGTGAAACAAGTAATTTTAGCAGAAGTTTCAGGAGAATAAGAGTTAGAGATAGATCTATTTGATCTGTTGGAACTATGATTTGGAGAGTTTCTCCTATAGAGTGTAGTTCTGTTAGATCGAACAGAACTATGACTTGGAGATTTTCTGATGCCGTTCAACTACATTTTCACTTCCTCTAGTTCTTCTGTTAGTAAGTCGACTTCAATCTGACTTGCTTCGAGAAGAATCTGCCAGTCTTTCTATTCTTGAGCAAGTTTATTGTATTCGTCAATAACTTTCTGTAATTCGTCAGTAACCATATCCAAAGAATTTTGTAAATTATTATAATTTGGAAAGTTAAAAGGTCTTACCTCGCTTGTTTCACCTAGTGCCATGAAACATAAATTTGATATTTCATCATGATCATCGTCGGTTGTTTCTCCTTGTTCCCATGCTCCGAGACTCTTTGGATCTTCATTTCTTCGATTGTTTCTTCTTCTCCATTTTGGGCAGTTCTGTTTGATATGCCCTGGTTTTCTGCAGTAGTAACAACGATCGTTATTTCTTTTGAAATCATTGTTCTTAAAATCCTGTTGAGGTCTCTGTCTTCTTTGTCTAAGCATTTGTCTCACTCCACGATTTATGAGAGCCATTCCTTCGTCTTGATTTTCATCAACTTCCTCTCTAATGTCAGATGTCTCAGCCGTAAATGCCACAGTCTTCTTTTTATCATCCTTGTTATACCTATTAATATGATTTTGTTCATAGGCCATTAAGTTTCCTCGAAGTTCATCGTATGTCAATTTTTGCAGATCTCCATATTTCAAGAATGACAACTTTAGTTTCCCAAGCCTTGGGAAGAGTCCTGACTAGTTTACTGACTTGTAGTGCATTTTAATACATCACTCCAAGTGATTTGAGTTCGCAGAAAATTTTACTGAATCTCGACAACATGGATTCAACGTTTACATCTTTGGCCATTTTG
Source organism: Solanum gracilifrons (assembly GCA_029582605.1). Taxonomy (NCBI): domain Eukaryota; kingdom Viridiplantae; phylum Streptophyta; class Magnoliopsida; order Solanales; family Solanaceae; genus Solanum; species Solanum gracilifrons. Next base: position 10,303 of record JAJOOH010000892.1, read on the forward strand.
AACAACTCATTATCATTTAGAAGTGATCCGACCCAATCTTCATTTACTTTAGTAGTTCTTTCATAAGTCACTTCTAGTTTGTCCCACATTTCTTTAGAAGTTTCACATATTGATATTTTGTCATATTTAGCTCCACTCACTGCACAATACAACAAACTTATAGATCTAACATTAACTTGAATTACCTATTGTTGTTCCTTAGTGATATCAAATGATTCAGGATCAAATGGCTTTTCAGTGCCATCTTTTTCCGTCAATCCAAGAATAGGCTTCGGGCCCTTCTTGATTACTATCCATGCTTGATGATCATTTCAAGAGACACAGATTCTGAATCTATCTTTCTAGTTGTCACGCCCTGAGCCTACACCTTGGACGTGGATGGCACTCAAGAACCATTGCTGGTCCCAAGAGAACCCTTGGCCTGACTTACATACTCAGTGGAAACTTTAAGCATTAAGAAAAGAACTCAAATGCAAGATAACACAACTATCTCAAACTGAACTCATAATGTTTTAGGAATAAACATTTAACTTAGCCAAAGTGGCAACTCAAAACTGAACATAAGTCAATAACAAGAAAAAGATAATTGAACTAACTGGCAGTCTATCTATGAAGCCTCTAATAACTGAGATGGATGTCGGGAAAAAACCCACGACATCCTAATGAACTAAATAATGAAAAGCAATAAAAAGGGATCCTCCAGAAACAAGGAGGCTCACCAACAAACTCTGGAGCTCAACTAGAATCAACAATACGCTGGATGCTGATCCTGGTTACCTGTGTCTGCATCATAAGAATATGCAGGCCAAATGGCATCAGTACATTGAATGTACGAGTATGCAACAAGAATTCTAAAACAAGACATAAGCATGAAAGGAACTGAAGAACTTACTGGCTTAACTCAACTCAATTGATTTCAATAAAAAGCAGTGTAATTAAATGTAGTATAAAGAAAAGCTTTAAAACATGGTTTTCAACTCAGTGTATTTAGAAATATAATAATAGCCCTGTATATATGCAAATATACAATATGAACTCTGTTTGTATATGAAAATACAAATATATCTTATGTATATAAAAATACAAAATACTGTTGTGGGAGTTTCTCTAACCGACAACCATCACTTAAGAGCTATCGTGATGATACAACATTTTGTCTCACGTTGCCAGGGCCATCTTATACCTTCCCGAGGGTACAGAACCTGAACTACGAAGTGGATCCACTAGTCTATGCTAAAAAGCACTAAGGAATCATCTAAAAAATATGACCATTTTCAACTCATGGTGGCTACATGGTTTATGGGGGCTGTGGGTTGTCTTAACTCTCCCCCACATTGCAGTTCAATACTACCAAAATATGATACTATGTGTTATGTTTCAAAACATACTTCGTTCTGTGATTTTAGATAATTACTCAAAAATTTAGTTCAAAGGCTTTCTTGGAAATCAAAGTTTCCTCTCTTGCTTAATTGTGAAAGCACTTACTCTTTTCTGAAAACTAGCTCAACGGCTCTTTGGAAATCAAGGTTTCCTATTCTTGTTTAAATGTGAATTTTTTTTAACTCTTTGGGAATACATAGTCCCCATATACTTTGAAGAAATGAACTTCAACCTTACTCTTTACTCAACTCTAAACTCAAGTCTTAAAACGAAGTTAAATCATTTGTAAAAGACTTTTGGAAGACTCTATGAACTTCTCTTGACTTGGTTCTTAAGTTTTCTTGACTTGACTCTTAACTAATCCTTGAATTGAATTATGGATTCAAGGATTGAGATTTGTGATAGGAAAGATTTCATGATGTTTAGGAGTATTTTTAGATACTTAAACACGAGAAAAGATCAAGAAATCACTGTCTGAAAGCTGGTTAGTGACGCGGAGATGTATTTAAATTTTGGTCGCAAAAATAACTTTTGAGACAGAATGGTCCGTGACCGCTCCGTGACGCAATGGAGGATTTTTCACATCCTGAGGAATAGGTCCGTGACGTGGGACTGTTACCCAGATTCCGACTTGTTCCTTCTTCATTTTCCAGCCCCGATTAGCCTAAATAAGATTTTTTTTTCTCCAATACTCTTTAGATTCAGATACCCAGCATATGTACACAAGAATCTAATCAAACACAAATCTAAAATCGACCTAAAACTCTCAAGAACTCCTCAATCTCATCCCAAATTCAAGAACAAAAGTAAATTCAAGAACACACATCAAGAACATTCAAACTTTCAACTTTTAGGGCAAATTCATGGTGAATTAAACATGTTTGTCGCGTGGGTGAGCGAACCAATGCTTTGTGAACTAACATACCTCGTAGGGATCACCTCTTGATGAAATTTACAAGCAATTCTTGAAGAACTTGACGATTCTTGCTCCTTCTCCTCCTTTCTCTTCTTATTTTCTCTTTTCTAAAACCCTAACTCAATATCTTAAAAGCGTAAACTAAATCCTATCAGCTTAGACCCCACGTAATTACCAAAAATGAAATTAAGTTATGAGGTATGGAAAAGACCATAATACCCTTCTAAAATCCGGATTGGACATTTCCTTATGCGAACAACCCAACTTCCAATGGGCATATCTCACTCATATGAACTCGGAATCACGCAAAATCGATGGCTTTGGAAAGATCATTCCTAGATATTTACTAAAATATCTGGAAATACACCTAAATCATCTTGATCTAGAAGTTATGGTCATTTGAAGTTGACCGAAAACTCAACTTTAACACTTAATTATTTTTCCAGATTTTCTTTGTACTTTCCAAAAATGACTATTTCCTCTTTTAAATTCATTTTTAGTTCTTTCTAGTGACAGGGTGTTACAATATTTCTCCCTTGGAAACAATCATCCTTGAATGAGCATACTCTTAGTAGGATAAGGGTGTAGCATCTAACATTCGGTTCAAACACATAACAAGCAATGGAAATACAACATGCAATCTCATAAGTTAAAGAGTACTAAGAAGAGAATTAGTACCTTGTTCTGGAATTTCTCCTGATTCGAAGAGTTGTAGATATCTCTTTTTCATATCCTCCTTCGCTTCCCAAGTAGCTTCCTCAACAAATTGATTCCTCTGAAGGACTTTGACTGATGCTACCTCTTTTGTTGTCAACTTGCGAACTTGGTGATCTAGAATTTGAAAAAGAGTTTGCTCATAAGATAAGCTATCCTTGATCCCAATATCTTCGGTTGGTATGATCAATGAAGGATCGCCCATGCACTTCTTCAACATAAACATGTGAAAGACCGTATGAACCGCGGCCAACTCTTGTGGTAGCTCCAACTCATAAGCTAAATTACCTACTCTTTTCGATATTCTGTAAGGGCCATTATACCGGGGACTAAACTTCCCCTTCTTACCAAACCTCATAATACCTTTCATGGGTGAAACTTTCAAGTATACCCAATCATCTACTTCAAACTCTAACTCCATTGTCCTAGCATCGGTGTAGGATTTCTGACGACTCTGCGCCATTTTCAACCTCTCTTGAACCGCTTTCACCTTTTTCATAGCTTGATGAACTAGATCTGGTCCTATCAACCCTGCTTCACCAACTTCAAACCATCCATTAGGAGATCTGCATCTTCTACCATAAAGAGCTTCATAAAGAGCCATTTGGATGCTAGAGTGATAATTATCGTTGTAAGCAAACTCAATAAGAGGTAGGTGATCATCCCAATTACCTTTGAAATCAATCACATTAGCCCTCAACATATCCTCTAAGGTATAAATAGTGCGCTCTGCTTGACCGTCTGTCTGAGAATGAAAAGCAGTACTCAAGTTAACCTTTGAACCCAGGCCTTTATGGAATGACTTCCAAAACTATGCAGTAAATTATGCATCCATATTTGATATAATCGAAACAGGGACTCCATGAAGCCTTACCACCTCATGAATTTATAACCTGGCATAATCATATGCTAAATGGGTAGTCTTTACGGGCAAGAAATGGGTTGATTTGGTCATTTGATCCACAATCACCCAAATAGAATCATGCTGCTTTCGAGACCTTGGTAAACCTGTGATGAAATCCATATTAATCATTTCCCACTTCCATTCCGAAAGTTCTATATTTTGAGCCAAACCACTGGGCCTTTGGTGCTCTACTTTAACATGTTGGCAATTTGGACAGTTAGCAACGAATTTTGCAATGTCCTTCTTCATACTACTCCACCAATAAACTTCTCTCAAATCATGATACATCTTCATGGAACCTGGCTGAATGGAATATCTGGAGCTATGAGCTTCTTCCTTGATCCTCTCTTGAAGTCCATCCACCATTGGTACACACAATCTACCTCGATATCTTAATATGCCATCACCCCTTGTTCAAAAACCATTAATTTTTGCTTATGAACATTTTCCATGAATTCAAGAAAAATGGGATTTTGGTCTTGCTTCTCTTTCACTTCTGACACTAATGATGATTCAGCCCCATTCATCACCACCACTCCTCCTTCTGAGGAATCCATTAGTTGGACTCTCAAGCGTGCAAGTCTATGTACATCTTTTGTTAACTCTCTCTTTTCTTCCTCAACATGGGAGTTACTACCCATAGACAACCTGGTTAAAGAATATGCAACAACATTATCCTTACCTGGGCAATAAAGAATACTCATGCCATAATCCTTGAGTAATTCCAACCACCTCCTTTGTCTGAGATTAAGCTCTTTCTGAGTAAACACATATCGAAGACTTGTGATCAGTGAATACATATGCATGAACACCATATAAATAATGATGCCATATCTTCAAAGCAAACACTATAGAAGCCAACTCTAAGTCATGTGTTGGGTAATTCTTCTCATGAATTTTCAACTGTCTAAAGGCATAAGCTATAACCCTGTCATTCTGCATTAACACACAACCCAAACTAACTCTAAACGGATCAAAATAGACCACAAAGCCTTGCGTACCTTCTAGTAATTTCAGAACAAGGGCAGTAGTCAACCTTTTTTTCAATTCCTAAAAGCTTTTCTTACAAGCTTTAGACCATTGCAACTTCACTGTCTTCTGAGTTAACTTGGTCAAAAGGGATGAAATAGACGAGAACCCCTCTACGAACCTTGTATAATATCCAACCAAACCCAAGAAACTCCTAATATCAGTTGGAGACGTGGGTCTAGGAAAATTTTGCACTGCCTCAATCTTTTGAGTAACAACTTTAATTCCCGCTCCATACACAATGTGGCCTAAGAATGCCACACTCACGCCAAAACTCACACTTTGAGAACTTGGCATACACCTCCCGATCTTTTAGAGTCTAGAGAACTATTCTGAGATGACTAGCATAATCTTCCTTTATCCTCGAATAGATTAGTATGTCATCAATGAACACAATAACAAACATATCCAAATAAGGCTTGAATACTCTATTCATAAGGTTAATGAATGTCGTAGGCGCATTGGTAAAAAAAAGGGTATGACCAAAAACTCATAATTACCATAACGGGTTCTGAAAGCTATCTTTGGAATGTCATAGTACCTTACTCTTAACTAATGGTAGCCAGATCTGAGATCTATCTCCGAGAAATAGGTGGCACCCTGAAGTGGATCGACAAGATCATCAATTCTCGGAAGAGGATATTTGTTCTTGATGGTAAGCTTTTTCAACTAACGATAATCTTTATACATTCGAAGGGAACCATCTTTCTTTCTCACAAATAAGAACGGCACGCCCTAAGGTGAGACACTTGGTCGAATAAAGCCATTATCATGAGATATTTCAACTGCTCTTTAAACTCTTTAAATTCTGTTGGTGATATTCTATATGGCGGAATAAATATATGGCGAGTATCTAGAAGAATATCTATACCGAAGTGTATCTCTCTCTCAAGAGGGACTCTAGGAATATCATCTGGAAAGACTTTTGGAAACTCTTTTACTACTAAAACTTACTAAATATGAGGTATCTCAACATTGGTGTTATTAACTCGGACTAAGTGATAGACACACCCCTTGGAATCTAACTTTCTCACCTTAAGGTACAAAATAAAACGACCCTTAAGCACTGCGGAACTGCTCTTTAACTCTATAACTAGTTCACTGGAACTTGACTACTTGAGTTCTACAATCTATTGATGCATAACAGGCATGAAGCCAGTCCATACCTAGAATGACATCAAAATCTACCATGTCTAACTCAACTAAATCAACCATGGTACTCTTGTGATTGACGGTAATGAGACAATCACGATAGACTCTCTGCTAGAATAGACTCACCGACAGGTGTAGAAACACTGAATTGCTCACTAAGTTTCTAAGGAAGAACATCAAAATTGAACACTTGGATCATACCAGTGACAACATCTGGCGAATTCTCTTGCTCTCAGCGACTAGTGATAGCATAAAGACAGTTTCCTTCTCCACCTGCCCTTGAAGTAGCTCAGCTAGATGCAACTCTATCTGGTGGAGCAATTGAAGAAGACTGTGATCTATTTCCCCCATTACCATTACCATGTCTTCTCTTAGGACACTCTCTCATAAAATGACCATTCTGGCCACACTTGAAGCAAATAGTGAAGCCATCATGACACACCCTTGAGTGGCTCCTACAACACTTGGCACATGCAAGAGTCTTAGTACCCCCTTTTGCCTTACTACCTTGCAAATGCACAGGTCTAGCTCTGAAATTCTGAGAATTCTGAATATTTTAATCACATTTGTCTCTTGGTGCAGGTGCACTAGCATATGATGGAGTAGATACCTTTTGTTTCTCTTGGAAGGATGACCGGTTGGCATTACTCTTCTGCTGCCTGGACTCATTCCCTATCTTTGCTCTCTTATTGTTAAACTCCTCTCTATCCGTCAACTTCTCTTTCTCAACCAGCTGCACATAGACCATCAACCTTGAGATATCCATGTCACCTATCAGAATTGTAACCCTGTCCTCTTTGCTTGATAGATGGGACAACCCAGCAACAAACAAAGTCATTCTACTCCTCATATCCGCAACTATCTCTAAAGCATAATAGGATAGTTCGGTGAACCTCAACCCATACTCATGAACGCTTAAAGAATCCTATTTAAGTGTGAGGAACTCTCGTACCTTAGCCTCTTTTATTTCTCAGGGAAAGAAACGCCCCAAGAAGGCCTCATCAAAATAAGCCCAACTCGCAGGTGTTGCATCCTCAGCTCGATTCTTCTTCCATTGATCCAACCAAATCCTAGCGACACCCTTCATTTGGTATGCAGCTAGTTCCTCCCTCTCAGTATCAGCAACGTGTGTTGCATCAAATACCTTTTGCAGCTCCTCAATAAAGTTCTCCGGATCTTCAGTAGTTCTTGATCCAGTGAAACTTGGAGGGTTCATCCTCAAGAACTCACGAATCCTTGAAGTGTCAGCCTCTTTTTGTCGAGCTCCTCTTTGTTTCCCAACTTGATTAGTCATATCTTGACTTAGCATCCTAATTGCTTCCCTGAACTCATTATTGGTAACTTCTTCTTCAGGTTGCACTTCAAGTGCATTGGGTACCCCTTGCTCCTCAACATTACGCCTAACAGGACGACCTCATACAACTCTTCGTGGAGGCATGATTATCTGAAAACACGCGCAAGCACAAATTAAAAGGAAACTTTTTAGAGATTAAACTCTAACGCAAGAAATGAGTGAGAAATTTTCCAAAGTCTTGCAGCCTCTTAATTATAGAAGTGGCGCGCTTCTCACCGACAACTAGGACTCTACAGACACGACTTCATAGACTCCCTAGGACTCTTGAAATCTGTGCTCTGATACCAAGTTTATCACACCCCAAGCCTACACCCCGAACGTGGCTGGCATTCGAGAACCATTGTTGGCCCCAAGCGAACCTTTGGTCTGGCTTACTTACTCAGCGGATGCCTTTAAGCATTAAGAAAATAACTCAAATATAAGATAACTCAACTCTCTCAAACTAAATTCGTAATGTTTTAGAAATAAACATTTAACTTAGCCAAAGTGGCACCTCAAAACTAAACATAAGTCAATAAGAAAATAAAGACAATTAAACTAACTGACTGTCTATCTATGAAGCCTCTAATAACTGAGATGGATGTCGGGACAAAACCCAGGACATCCTAATGAACTAAATACTGAAAATCAATAAAAAGGGATCCTCCGGAAGTAAGGAGGCTCACCAACAAACTCTGGAGCTCAACTAGAATCAACGATGCGCTGGATGCTGATCCTGGTTACCTGTGTCTGCATCATAAGAAGATGCATGCCAAATGACATCAGTACATTGAATGTACGAGTATGCGAGGGAAATTCTAAAACAAGACATAAGCTTGAAAGGAACTGAAGAACTTACATGTCTCAACTCAACTCAACTGAATTGAACTGATTTCAATATAAAGCACTGTAAATAAATGTACTATAAAGAAAAGCTTTAAAACATGGTTTTTTGACTCTGTGTATTTAGAAATACAATAATAACTCTGTATGTACAAGAAGATACAATTTGAACTCTGTTTGTATATGAAAATACAAATATTTCTTATGTATATAAAATACAAAATACTGTTGTGGGAGTTTCTCTAATCGACAACCATCACTTAAGAGCTATCGTGATGATACAACATTTGCCTCACACTACCAGGGCCGTCCTATACTGTAACATGTCGCATCTAGAAAACAACTATAAAGGGTTTAAAATATGAAAATATTGATTTTGGAAAGAATAAGGAAATCTGGAAATTTTGTCTAAGTTAATAAAGTGAGTTTTGGCCATTTTCAAACGGACATAACTCCTAGCTCAGGAGGAATTAGGATCATATCTTGATATGGTTGGAAATCCCTTGGAGATGTATTTCTAACGCCGCCGAGTTTTCGCAATTTCGACATCGTATGAGTGAGTTATTCCTTTCGGAAGTTGGGCTGTTGGATTGAGGAAAGTCCCAATCCGGATTTAGGAAAGGGCAAAGTAGTCTTTTCTCTAATTTATTTCCTAATTAGTTTTTAGGGGGAAAAACAGAACCTAAATCAGTTTTGGAGAATTAAAGAACGCTTAGGGCTTGGACAAAAGAGAAAGGAAAAAAGTAAGGGAGAAAAGCTAAAATTTCGCTAAGAACGTTAAGCGTTTGGAGTGGAATTTGTCGGGGGGGATCCCTATTAAGGTATGTGAGATTTATTTCGTGTTGGGTTCGTTCAACCACACACTAACTTGTTTCAATTCAACGAAATTGGAGTTGTTTGTATGTTAAGAAAGTGAAGTTCTTGAAGAACATTGTTGAATTCTTGTTGGTTGAATTGTTAATGCTTGAGGATTGATTTGATTCATGTTTCTGGGCTGTTTTTCGAGTTAGATTGATGGTGTATTGAGGGTACAATTGATCCTAAGTGTTTGCGGAAAGAACTAGGGAAGATTGGAGGGTTTAGAGATGAAAATCGAAGAAGAAAATTGGGGATTTTCGGGGCAAGGGCTTGGGGCTTCGCGCCTGCCAGAGCGCCACAAAAGTTCCTCTGAACTTTGGCCTTTGGCGCGTCGCGCCAGCCAGACTCCTCTGAAGTTTGAGGGCTGGCGCCTCGCGCCTCTCAGAGCGCCAGGGATGCCAATTCGTTTCCCACCTTTTCATACTTGTTCCTAAGCGATGTACCTATGTTTTCTAGTTGTTTCCAACACTCTAAGGTGCATCTAAACATCATGAAATCATACATAAACATGAGATCATGAACCTTGAATCCATAATCCATTTCAAGAAAAGTTAAACTCAAAGTCAAATAATTTAAGAGTCAAAGTCTAGAAGTTAAGAAGCAAGTCGAAGCTAAGTTTCTTAAAGTTTTCAAGAGTCTTTAACAAACGTTTTAACTTCGTTTTAAGGCTCAAGTTTCAAGTTAAGAAAAAAGTAAAGAGTTGAGTTCATTTCTGCAAAGCTATAAGGGGACTAAGTATTCCCAAAGAGTTTATAAATGTTTTCACATTTGAGCAAGAAGGGGAACATCGATTCCAAGAGAGCTTTTAAGCTAAGTTTTGAGTAATTATCTCAATTCAAAGAAAGAGTTTTTTTTTTACAAACATATGAGCTAAGTATATTTTGGGAGTAGTATTGAACACCGATATGGGGATGCGAATTCATATTAACTCAAGTCTCTATAAACCATGTATCCATCATGGGCAGTAAATGATCATACTTTTTAGATGACTCCTTAAGATGCTTTTAGCATAGATTAGTGGATCTACTAAGTTAAGCATTTTATATTACGGTAAAGTATAGGACAGTTCTGGCAGCGTGGGCAAGACGTTGTATCACCACTTTGGCTTATAGTGGTGGGTGTCGGTTAGAGAATCTCTCACAAAAGTTATATTACTTTTATATACAAGTAAAGTTGAGTTCGTTATTGCTTTATCTTTAACTAACTAAGTTGTTTACACTGTTTTACAAGCTTTATATATATATATATTGCATGTGTCTTATTACTTTATATTGAGTTTAGTTATTCATGAGTTAAACAAAGCCAAGGTAAGTGTCCTTTGTACTCCTTTCAAGCTTAAGTTGTTGTTTAGCATTCCAACTCGCATACTCGTACATTCAATGTACTGATGCCAGTTAGCTTGCATCTTATCATGATGCAGACGCAGGTAACCAGGATCAGAATCCAGTGTGCCGTTGATCCAGTTGAGCACTCCAGAGTCAGTGGTGAGCCTCCTTGCATTCCGAAGGACTCTTTTATTTCTCTTTCCTAGTTTTCTTTATTAGGATATTGTGGGGTCTGTCCCAACATCCATCTCAGTATTATAGAGGATTCATAGACAGTCAAACAGTTAGTTTTGAGTCTCTCTGCTATGTATTTGCAGATACTTTGTTTTGAGACATAAGTTGCCATTTTGGCTAAGATGTTTTCATTTAAACTATTACTTGAGTTTATTTTTTTGAGTTAAGTCTTCCACTAAGTTAAGTAAGCCAGGCCAAGGGTTCGTTTGGGCCAGCAATGGTCTTCGAGTGCCGGCAACTTCCAGGGTGTAGGCTCGGGGCGTGACAAACTTGCTATTAGAGCACAGAGTTCAAGAGTCCTAGGGAGTCTATGAAGCAGTGTCTGTACAGTCCTAGTTATCGGTGTGAAGCGTGCCACATCTATAATTATAAGGCTGCAATATTTAGGAAATTCTTCACTTCCTTCATATCCATTTCGTGCGTTAGAGTTTATCTCTAAAAGTTTCCCTCTAATTCGTGCTTGTGCGTGTTTCAGATAACCATGCCTCCACGAAGAGCAGGACGAGGTCGTCCAGCTTGGAGAAACGTTGAACCACAAGAGCAAGGGGTACCTAATGCACCACACGTGTAACCTCAAGACGAGGTCACTAATGCCGAATTTTGTGAGGCTATCCGAATGCTGAGCCAAGCTGTAACTAACCAGATTAGGCAGCCAAGAGGACCAAGGCAAGATGAGGCTGACACTTCGAGGATTCGCAAATTCTTGAGGATGAATCCTCCTAGTTTCACTGGTTCGAGCACTATTGAGGATCCAGAGAACTTCATTGAGGAGTTGAAAAAGGTATTCGATGAGTTGTATGTTGCTGACACTGAGAAAGTTGAACTAGTTGCATATTAACTAAAGGATGTTTCTAGAACATGGTTCGATCAGTGGAAAAGGGGTCGACCTGAGAATGCACCATCTGTTAGCTGGGCTAGTTTCGAAGAAGCCTTTTTAGGGCGTTTCTTTCCCCGAGAACTGAAGGAGGCTAAGGTACGAGAATTTCTTACACTGAAACAGGATTCCTTGAGTGTGCATGAGTATGGATGGAAGTTCACCCAGCTGTCCCGCTATGCTCTGAAATGGTTAAGGATATGAAGAGCAGAATGAGCTTGTTTATTGCTGGCTTGGGTCGTCTGTCAAGCATAGAGGGCAGGGCAGCGATGCTGATATGTGACATGGACATATAAAGGTTGATGGTTTATGTGCAGCAGGTTGAAGAAGAGAAGCTAAGAGAGAGGGAAGAGTTCAAAAGTAAGAAAGCGAAGACAGAGAATGAGCCTGGGCAGCAGAAAGGCAATGAGAATCGTTCTTCTTTTCAGCAGAAGCAAAATGGGCATGCTCCATCATCTGCTAGTGCACCTGCACCTCGAAACAAAGGCGAATATTATGGTCAGAATTCACAGAACTTCAGATCTAAACTAGCGCAGTCCTAGGGTAGTGTGGCACAAGGAGGTAGTTAGGCTCTTGCATGTGCTAAGTTTGGGAGAACCCACCCAGGTAAGTGTCGTGATAGCTTGACAGGTTGTTTCAAGTGTGGGCAAGAGGGACACTTCTTGAAAGAGTGTCCTAAGAATAAGCAAGGTAGTGGAAATTCGGGCAATAGAGCCCAGTCTTCATCAGTTGCTCCACCAGACAGGGCTGCACCTAGATGACCTACTTTTGGTACTGGCGGAGGAGCAAACCGCCTTTATGCAATCACCAGTCGCCAAGAGCAAGATAACTCTCCAGATGTTGTCACGGGTATGATCAAAGTCTTTTATTTTGATGTTTATGCTTTGCTAGACCCAGGAGCAAGTTATCTTCTGTGAACCCTTATGTTGCAAATAAGTTTGATGTTATCCCTGAGAAACTTTGCGAACCTTTCTGTGTTTCCACACCTGTCCGGGAGTCTATTCTAGCTGAGCGAGTTTATCGTGATTGTGTCATTTCCATCAATCACAAAGACATCATGGCTGACTTAATTGAACTAGACATGGTAGATTTTGATGTCATTCTAGGTATGGACTGGCTTCATGCATGTTATGCCTCAATAGATTGTAGAACTCGAGTTTTCAAGTTTCAGATTCCAAATGAGCCAGTCATAGAGTGGACTAGTAGCTCAGTTGTGCCTAAGGGTCGTTTCATTTCGTACCTTAAGGCAAGAAAGTTAGTTTCAAAGGGTTGTATCTATCACTTAGTCCGAGTTAATGACTCAAGTGTTGAGGTACCTCCCATTCAGTCAGTCCCTATAGTAAAAGAGTTTCCAGAAGTCTTCTTTGATGATCTGCCCTGAGTCCCTCCTAAGAGAGAAATAGACTTCGGGATAGACATCATTCCAGATACTCGTCCTATATCTATTCCTCCATACAAAATGGCACTAGCAGAGTTGAAAGAGCAGTTGAAAGATCTTTTAGATAAGGGTTTCATTCAGCCAAGTGTCTCACCTTAGGGCGCTCTAGTCTTGTTTGTGAGAAAGAAAGACGGTTCCCTTAGGATGTGTATAGATTATCGTCAATTAAATAAGGTTACCATCAAGAATAAGTATCCTCTTCCAAGGATAGATGATTTATTTTATCAACTTCAGGGTGCCAATTGTTTTTCGAAAATTAACCTCAGATCAGGCTACCATCAGTTGAAAGTTAGGGAATGTGACATTCCAAAGACAACATTCAAGACTAGATATGGTCATTTTGAATTCTTGGTCATGTCATTTGGTTTGACCAATGCACCAACAGGGTTCATGGATCTTATGAACAGAGTCTTCAAACCTTATTTGGATATGTTTTTCATCGTCTTCATTGATGACATACTAATCTATTCAAGGAATGAAGAAGATCATGCTAGTCATCTCAAAATAGTTCTTCAGACCCTGAAGTATAAGGAGTTGTATGCCAAGTTCTCTAAGTGTGAATTTTGGCTTGAGTCTGTGGCATTCTTAGGCCATATTATGTCAGGAGAAGTAATTAGAGTTGATACTCAGAAAATTGAGGCAGTGCAGGATTGGCCTAGACCCACATCTCCAACTGATATTAGGAGTTTCTTGGGTTTGGCTGGCTATTATAGGAGATTTGTTGAGGGTTTCTCATCTATTTCGTGTCCTTTGACGAAGTTGACTCAGAAAATAGTGAAGTTTCAATGGTCTGAAGTTTGTGAGAAAAGTTTTCAGGAATTGAAGAAGAGGTTGACTAGTGCCCCATTTTTTACCTTACCAGAGGGGACTCAAGGTTTTGTGGTGTATTGTGATGCATCTAGAGTTGGTTTGGGTTGTGTATTAATACAGAATGGAAAAGTCATAGATTATGCTTCAAGACAGTTGAAAGTTCCTGAGAAGAACTACCCAACCCATGACTTAGAGTTGGCTGTTGTAGTATTTGCTTTGAAGATATGGCGTCACTATTTGTATGGTGTTCATATTGATGTATTCACTGATCACAAGAGCTTACAATATGTGTTTACTCAGAAAGAGCTCAATCTCAGGCAAATGAGGTGGTTGGAATTACTCAAGGATTATGACAGGAGTATTCTTTACCACCCATGTAAGGCTAATGTGGCTGCTGATGCTTTAAGAAGGTTATGTATGCGTAGTACCACCGATGTTGAGGAAGAAAAGAGGTTGTTGGCCAAAGATGTGCACAGACTTGCACGCTTGGGAGTCAGACTTATGGATTCCACAGAAGGAGTAATATTGGTGACGAACGCGGCTGAATTATCACTAGTGTCAGAAGTGAAGGAAAAGCAAGACCAAGACCCCATTTTTCTTGACTTGAAGGCAAATGTTCAGAAGCAAAGAGTATTAGCTTTTGAACAAGGGGGAGATGGTGTGTTGAAATACCAAGGTAGATTGTGTGTACCAATGGTGGATGAACTCCAACAGAGAATCATGGAGGAAGCTCATAGCTCCAGATACTCCATCCATCTGGGTTTCACCAAAATATACCGTGATTTGAGGGAAGTATATTGGTAGAATGGTATGAAGAACGACATTGTTGAATTTGTTGCTAAGTGTCCAAATTGCAAACAAGTGAAAGTAGAGCATAAAAAACATGGTGGTTTGGCTTAAAATATAGAACTTCCGGAATGGAAGTGGGAGATGATTAATATGGACTTCATCACAGGGTTACCAAGATCTCGCAGGCAATATTATTCTATTTGGGTGATTGTCGACAGAATGACAAAATCATCCCACTTTTTGCCGGTAAAGACTACTAACTCAGCTGAAGATTATGCTAAGTTGTATATTCAGGAGATGTTAAGACTTCATAGAGTTCTAGTCTCCATTATCTCAGATAGAGGTGCACAATTTACTGCACAATTCTGGAAATCTTTTCAGAAAGGTTTGGGGTCAAAGGTGAAGTTCAGCACTGCCTTTCAGCCTCAGACAGATGGACAAGAATAGTGTACTATTCAGACATTAGAAGATATGTTTAGGGCTTGTGTGACTGATTTTAAAGGTAATTGGGATGATCACCTACCTCTCATTGAATTCTCTTACAACAACAGTTATCATTCTAGCATCCAGATGGCTCCATATGAAGCTCTTTATGGGAGAAGATGCAGATCTCCTATTGTATGGTTTGAAGTTGGGGAAGCAGGGTTGATAGGACCAGATTTAGTTCACCAAGCCATGGAGAAGGTGAAGGTGATTCAGGAGAGGTTGAAAACGGCGCAGAGTCGTCAAAAATCCTACACAGATGTTTGGAGAAGGCCACTAGAGTTTGAAGTAGATGATTGGGTGTATTTGAAGGTTTCATCCATGAAGGGTGTGATGAGGTTTGGTAAGAAAGGGAAACTTAGTCCCCGATATATTGTACCTTATAGCATAGTCAAGAGGATTGGCAATGTAGCTTATGAGTTGGAGCTACTACAAGAGTTAGCAGCGGTGCATCCGGTATTTCACATCTCTATGTTGAAGAAGTGTATGTGAGATCCTTCACTGATAGTGCAAACTGAAAATGTAGAGATTAAGGATAATTTATCTTATGAGGAGATTCCAGTTCAGATTTTAGATCGCCAACTTCGCAAGTTGAGAACAAAATAAGTTGCATCAGTCAAAGTCCTTTAGAGGAACCAATTTTTTGAAGAAGCTACTTGGGAAGCTGAAGAGGATATGAAGAAGAGATATCCACATCTCTTATAATCTAGAGTAAATTCAGATCAAGGTACAAATCCTCTTCTTAGTACTAGCTAAATTATGAGTATGCATGTTGTTACTTGCTTTTTCATGTTGAGTGTTGAACTTGATATTGCTACACTTAGCTTAGTGAAATAAAGCTCATTCGAGGACGAATGTTCCCAAGGGGGAGATATTGTAAAATCTCGCACCTACAAACAACTATAAAGGGTTTAAAAAATGAAAATATTGATTTTTCGAAAGAATAAGGAAATCTGGAAATTTTGTCTAAGTTAATAAAGTGAGTTTTGTCCATTTTCAAACGGTCATAACTCCTATCTTAGGAGGATTTAGTAGCATATCTTGATATAGTTGGAAATCCCTTGGATAGATCTTTCCAACGCCGCCAAGTTTGCGCGATTTCTACATCGTATGAGTGAGTTATGCCTTTCGGAAATTGGACTGTTGGATTGAGGAAAGTCCCAATCCGGATTTAGGGAAGGGCAAAGTAGTCTTTTCTCTAATTTATTTCCTAATTCGCTTTGAAGGGTTTATAAGGGTAAAAACAGAACCTAAATCAGTTTTGGAGAATTAAAGAATGCTTATGGCTTGGAGAAAAAAGAAAGGAAGAAAGAAAGGGAGAAAAGCTAAAATTTCTCCAAGAACGTCAATTGTTTGGAGTGGAATTCGTCGGGAGTGATCCCAATTAAGGTATGTGAGATTTATTTCATGTTGGTTAGTTCACCGACACACTAACTTGTTTCAATTCAGCGAAATTGGAGTTGTTTTAATGTTAAGAAAGTGAAGTTCTTGAAGAACATTGTTGAATTCTTGTTGGTTGAATTGTTAATGCTTGGGGATTGATTTGATTCATGTTTCCGGGATGTTTTTCGAGTTAGATTGATGGTGTATTGAGGGTACAATTGATCCTAAGTGTTTGGGGAAAGAACTAGGGTAGTTTGGAGGGTTTAGAGATGAAAAAGGAACAAGAAAATCGGGAATTTTCTGGGCAAGGGCTTGGGGCGTCGCGCCACAAAAGTTCCTTTGAACTTTGGCCTTTGGCGCGTCGTGCCAGCCAGAGTCCTCTGAAGTTTGAGGGCCGGCGCCCCGCGCCTCTCAGAGCGCCAGGGACGCCAGTTCTTCCCATTCGTTTCCCACCTTTTCGTACTTGTTCCTAAGCGATGTACCTATGTTTTCTAGTTGTTTCCAACACTCTAAGGTACATCTAAACATCATGAAATAATCCATAAAGATGAGATCATGAACCTTGAATCCATAATCCAATTCAAGGAAAGTTAAGATCAAAGTCAAATAAGTTAAGAGTCAAAGTCTAGTAGTTAAGAAGCAAGTCAAAGCGAAGTTTCTTAAAGTTTTCAAGAGTCTTTAACAAAGATTTTAACTTCGTTTTAATCTCAAGTTTCAAGATAAGAAAAAAGTAAAGAGTTGAGTTCATTTCTCAAAAAGCTATAAGGGGAGTAAGTATTCCCAAAGAGTTTATAAATGTTTACACATTCTAGCAAGAATGGAACATCGATTCCAAGAGAGCTTTTAAGCTAAGTTTTGAATAATTATCTCAATTCAAAGAAAGAGTTTTGGTTTTAGAAACATATGAGCTAAGTATATTTTTGGAGTAGTATTGAGCACCGATATGGGGATGCGAAATCATATTAACTCAAGTCTCCATAAACCACGTAGCCATCATGGGTAGTAAAGGATCATACTTTTTAGATGACTCCATAAGATGCTTTTAGCATAGACTAGTGGATCCACTAAGTTAAGAGTTCTATATTACGGCAAAGTATAGGACAGTTCTGGCAGCGTGGGCAAGACGTTGTATCAACACTTAGGCTCATAGTGGTGGTTGTCGGTTAGAGTATCTGCCACAAAAGTTATATTACTTTTATATACAAGTAAAGTTGAGTTTGTTATTGCTTTATCTTTAACGGACTAAGTTGTTTACACTGTTTTACAAGCTTTATATAAATTGCATGTGTCTTATTACTTTATATTGAGTTCAGTTATTCATGAGTTAAACAGATTCAAGGTAAGTGTTCCTGTGTACTCCTTTCAAGCTTAAGTGGTTGTTTAGCATTCCAACTCGCATACTCGTACATTCAATGTACTAATGCCAGTTGGCCTGAATCTTATCATGATGCAGACGCAGGTAACCAGGATCAGTATCCAGCGCGCCGTTGATCCAGTTGATCACTCTAGAGTCAGTGGTGAGCCTCCTTGCATTCCGTAGGACTCTTTTATTTCGCTTTCCTAGTTTTCTTTATTAGGATACTGTGGGGTCTGTCCCAACATCCATCTCAGTATTATAGAGGCTTCATAGACAGTCCGACAGTTAGTTTCAGTCTGTCAGCTATGTATTTACAGATACTTTGTTTTGAGACATAAGTTGCCATTTTGGCTAAGATGTTATCATTTAAACTATTACTTGAGTTTATTTTGTTGAGTTAAGTCCTTCGCTGAGTTAAATAAGCCAGGCCAAGGGTTTGCTTGGGGCTAACAATGGTCTTCGAGTGTCGGCCACGTCCAGGGTGTAGGCTTGGGGCGTGAGATATACCTTCCCAGGGGTATACAACCTGAACTACTAATTAGATCCACTAGTCTATGCTAAAAAGCACTAAGGAATCATCTAAAAAGTATGTCCCTTTTCAACCTATGGTGGCTACACGGTTTATGGGGGCAGTGAGTTTTCTGAACTCTACCCAATATCGGTGCTTTAATACTGCTCCCAAAATATGATACTAGCTCTTATGTTTAAAAACATACTTCTTTCTGTGATTTGAGATAATTGCTCAAAAACATAGCTCAAAGGCTATCTTGGAAATCAAAGTTTCCTCTTTTGCTTAATTGCGAAAGCACTTAGTCTTCTATGAAAACTATCTCAAAGGCTCTTAGGAAATCAAAGTTTCCTTTTCTTGTTTAAATGTGAAAACATTTTAACTCTTTGGGAATATATAGTCCCCATATACTTTGAAGAACTGAACTTCAACTTTACTCTTTACTCAACTCAAAACCCAATTCTTAAAACAAAGTTAAATAATTTGTAAAAGACTTTTGGAAGACTCTATGAACTTCTCTTGACTTGGCTCTTAACTTTTTTTGACTTGAATCTTTACTCATCCTTGAAGTGAATTATGGATTCAAGGATTGAGATTTGTGATAGGAAACATTTCATGATGTTTAGGAGTGTTTTTAGATAGTTAAACACAAAAAAGATCAAGAAATCACTGTCTGAAAGCTGGTCCGCGAAGCGGAGATGTATTTAAATTTTGGTCGCAAAAATAACTTTTGAGGCAGAACGGTCTGTGACCGCTCTGCGTAGGGAGGGAGGATTTTTCACATCCAGAGGAATAGGTTCGCGATGTGGACCTGGTACCCAGATTTGCCCGACTTGTTCCTTCTTCGTTTTCCACCCCTGATTCGCCAAAATTCGATTCATTTTTGTCCAATTCTCTTTAGATTCATATACCCAACATATGTACATAAGAATCTAATCAAACACAACTCTAAAATTGACCTTAAACTCTCAAGAACTCCTCAATCTCATCCCAAATTCAAGAACGAAAGTGAATTCAAGAACACACATCCAGAACATTCAAACTTTCAACTTTTAGGACGAATTCATGCTGAATTAGAGTTCCACAATCTAATATATAAACTTTGTTAATTATTTAAATAAGAACAAAAATGCTTACTTTGGTCAAATCATGAAATATTTAAGGGACCATTTTGAATCCATCAAGATTAAAGTCCTTTGTAAATAAACTTTAAATTATATTTCTCGATACGTTAAAATTATTCTAAAAATTAATAGGAGGATGAATAATTTTGGTATTCAATCAGTGAAAACACCGAATTGATTATTTAAGTACATTTTAATGATTGACTTTTATTTTGCTGTCTTTTGTGTGTAGTATCAATAATTCGAGGTAGATCAAAAGAATCCATTTAATTAGTTTACACTTTAAGTAATTAGCGCTGAATGCTTTGTAGATTGAAAGTTATGAATGCAGAAATAATAGCTTTTGTAATATATCCAAATTTCACCTAACATCAATTCTTAAAATTAAAAAAACATTGGGTTAGGATAAATTTGCAATGAAATAATTTGATCAATCTCTTCCAATGATTCTTTTAATTTGTAATCATCTACTACTATTTGCTATTTTAAAAAAAAAAATTCATTTGACTATATAT
>JAJOOH010000893.1:0-32317 GCA_029582605.1 Solanum gracilifrons
AATACTACCTCTGTTGAAACGTCTAATTTAATAAAGTAGCATAGTTAGTTTGTTTACATGAATACCAAACCAATTTCAAGCACCCGATCGGAGGCCATTGGGACTTAGTTGTAACACCCCAGAAAAGTTTTGAACTAAGACTCGAACCATCCTTCGTTGTGAGTAGGATTTTACCAAGGAATTTAAAATTTCTTAAGTATTAAGGTCAGGTCACTAGATATAGCACCTTGAGTTCCAAAAAGAATTAAAGTGAATTCATTCAAGTCATTCCTTAGTTCATTTAAGTTTTGGGTCAACTTTAAATGACCATATCTTTCAGTACATGATGAGTTAAGAGACCCATAAGATATCAAATGAAAGATCTCCGAGTCATATTTCCAAAGCCACCGAGTTTGTTAATTTTTGAGCTTGTATGAGGGAGATATTCCGATTTGAAGTCAGGCTGTCTATTTAAGGAAAGTTACCCAGATTTAAGAGGGGTATTTTAGTCTTTTCCTTACCCTATCAGATTTAATTCATATTTAGTAATTAAATAGGTGTCTAAACTGATTTGGTTCAGTTTACACAATCATAATTCATGATAGGGTTTTAGAAGAGTTCAAGAAGAGAAAATAAAAGAAAAGAGGAGAAAAGTCAAGGTTTCGTCAAGTTCTTGAGGTTTCGTTGTGGATTTCACCAAGGTTTTGATCCCTAAGAGGTATGTAAGCTTCCATAGTGTTGGGTTCGTTCACCCACACACCAATCATGAGTTTCTTTTGCGAATCTATCCATAAATATTGAGCAATTTAAGTTCTTGATCAGTGTTCTTAAAGTTTCATCCTAAATCTTATTTTGTTGGGATTTCGATGAGTTCTTGAGATAATCATATGGATTTTAAGAGTCTTTTTTGAGTTTATTCTTGTGTACTTTGGGTGGGTATTCAAATCAAAGTGATTGGGGAAGAAACCATTTGATTCTAGGCGAGTTGGGGGTCAGAAAATGAGAAATAAAAGTCGTCGGGGTTTTCTGGGTTGGAGCCTAGCGCCCCCCGCCAGCCAGTATGCCCCAACCACACCTCTATAGGTAAAGGGCTGGCACCCTGCGCAACTGAGTGCACCAGGGTGACCTGCCCCTACCCCTCTCCTTCGTTTTACCCGTCTGAGTCATTTAAAAGGGTACCTTCAAGCCCTATCAATTCTAAACTACTTCTAAACATCTAGAAATCATTCATAATATGAATCATAACTTTGAATCCATAATTCAAATTCAAGGTAGAGTTAAGAGTTAAGTCTTGAGAGTTCTTCAGAGTTATTTGAGAAAGTCCCTTTGAGTCTTTTTGAGGAGTCTTCTACAATTTCTAATAACTTGTTTCAAGACTCAAGTAAGTGAGCATGAGAGTGTGGAGAATGTATTCATGAGTCTACACTACCATCAAGATCCTTCATATCATGAATCATAACTCTTGAATTCATAATTCAAATTCAAGAAAGAGTTAAGAGTAGAGTTCAAGAAAGTCTTTGAGTTCAATTGTTAATCCTTTGAGATCAATGTAACGACATGTTTCCGTCGTTATATAAAATCCAACGGGAAAAGAATTGGGGCCGAAAAAACTTTTTGTAGTAACTTGGGAATTCCTAGCCCAGATTTGAATGAAATCAGAGTCAGTGAGGTCTAGGAAGATCTGGTAATAAAAGAGAGATCTAATTATGAATTTTATCACATGAGTATATAGCTAAGTCATTAAGGAACCCGTACGACTTTACGGGATCGAATTCTGGTGAGTAGAATTCCTGAAACTGATCTTAGCGTGAACGGATATTTTCTGAGTGTCATAGGATGAAGACATGTTGTGAAATGGGGGTTTTGAACTCTTAATTTATCTCTCTATCTCTGTGCAAGCCTCCAGGGCGGGGCTGCTGTAGCGGGACAGACGCGACTTAAGTCGGAAATAAACCCCAAAAATGTTATTATTCTGTAAGTTTCGTTCTTGAGAGCTAAGGGACGACCCAGGGAAAGTTCTTGACAGTTTTCCACCTCTTCTACCACTAAAGGTAAGGATTTAACTCCCCTAATTCGTATTTCGATCCGTAAAACGTAATTTCTTGAGTAATTATCATTGGGGGAAGGTTTTGATCTGAAGTTAATGGTGGAAAAAGCCCTAATTTAGGTATTGAGATCTTGGGTTAGCCTAGAGTTGATAATGTTGATTATAATCCGGATAATTAGGCCTCGTTTATTGATCCTTGCGTTAATTGTATGTTTTTAGACCACGAACTAGCGAGAAGAATCCAAAAAGGGAAAGCTCAAGTGTCTTAGGAGGATTCAAGCTTGGTTTCAAGGTAGGTGATGGTTATGATTTCATGTTTTGTGTGATGTATGTTAGTAACTGCTTCATTGTAATGCATGTATGTGTATGAATGAAGCCTATTGATCACACCTAATGTAATTGAGTATGAACGAATGATTGTACGTCATGAATCAACACTTGATTGTATGATTATGAGAATGTACATTGTGATTGTGATTGTGGCTTGTTAAATGGACCGGGTGTCACGTTCCGACACACTAACTGGGATCGGACATATATATTGGATCGGGTGTCACGTTTTGACACACTAACTTGGATCGGGTGCCACGTTTCGGTGCATATATGGGATCAGGTGTCACGTCCGGCACACTAATTGGGATCAGGTATCACGTTCCGGTACACTAACACTTTGGGTATGGGCTCCATGAGAGGATCATTGACTTTTCATATATACTTGTATTGAGAATGTAGAATTGTACATTGATCCTGAAAAGATAACTGATATATATATATATATTCTGTATATGCATGTTTTACTTTGTTGTGACTGCTTATATATTTCGCTTACTGGAATAGCCACATGATCCTACCAATATATTGTGGTTGTGTACTGATACTGCACTTGCTTGTTCTTTGTTGAGTATCAGACGTCTATTAATAGACCTTAGTTAGGTGACTATTGAGCGTGACCGAATTCAAGGGTGAGCCAATTCTTTCAGGTTGCCATAGATCTCTCTTATTTAAGTCCACTCTTTTCGAACTCAGACTATTTGTTTAGTTTCGGGGTTGCGCCCCCTTTTCTTAGAAATGTTGCACTTTAGATGTTTTGGTACAATAACTTTCAGGTTCTAGAGGTTGTTCTTCTGCATTAGTTTGGCTAGTTTATTTAAACCTTTGGAGTTTATGGGAACTCTATATAATTTATGCATTTAAATCTGCTTATGTATCTTTAAATGCGTAGTATCTTGGTTAAGGCTGCTTGGTTGGGTTGTAGTATCGGTTCTCCCATCGGAGGGTTAGTGTGGGTGCCAATCATGACAGTCTGGGTCATGACAATCAATTATCGATTTGAGCTAAGTTTTGAGGAAGTAAGTATGAGAATGAGAAGAGTCGTATACCTGAGTTTCATATTGTTATTTAGACCCTTGAGTCGAGTCGTTCATGCCCATAAATTCCGCATGAACTCCATCAGTTGAGTATCTTTGAGAGGAGTAGTATTTTCAAGTTCTAAGTCTTGACAATTGAGTTCCAAATCATTTTGGGATTATATTCCTAATCATAGGACTACTACATGTTACCCATGAAGGTCCTTAAGTTGAGTAGTTCATGCCCATAATTCCACATGAACCCTATGAGTCGAGCAGTCTTGAGATGAGAAGTATCATTGAGTCCTTGAGTTGAGTAGTTCATGCCCATAATTCCGCATGAACCCTCCGAGTCGACCATTCTTGAGATGAGTAGTATCATTGACTCCTTGAGTTCTGGAGTTGTTGAGTTCCAAGTATTAAGTTCTATGCATGGTTATTAAAAACCTTAAATTGATTCGTTCACGTCCATAATTCGGCATGAACCCAATTCTAAGAAGTCTTTTTACAAATTATTTTAAAACTTGTTTTAAAGACTTGAGCACTGAGTTGAGGAAGAGTATAGTTAAGTTCATTTTCTTTAAAATGATATATGGGAACTAAGAGTAAATGTTTTTACATTTAAGATTAGAGGAAACTGGATTTCCAAAAGAGTTTTGAGCAGTTTGAGTACCATCTCTTTTAAGAGAAAGATTTTTGAGTAATAATGTCAAAATACAGAAAGAGTTATGTTTTTAAACATATGAGCTAGTTATATTTTGGGAGTAGTATTGAGCACCGATATGGGGGAGAGTTCAGACAACTCACAGCCCCCATAAACTATATAGCCAACGTGGGTAAAAAGGGTCATACTTTTTAGATGATTCCTTAATGCTTTTTAGCATATATTAGTGAATCCACTTTGTTGAGGAGTTCTATACCCCGGCAAGGTATAGGACATTTCTGACAGCGTGGGCGAGACGTTGAATCATCATATAACTCATAGTGATGTTGTCGGTTAGAGAATCTCCCACTGAGTTATATTGTATTTTTATATACAAATTGAGTTATTATTGTATTCTTCAATACATTGAGTTGCTATCTACTGTTTTAAAAACTTTCCACATATTGCATCTTTTATTGTTGCTTTATCCTTGAGTATCTTGAGTTGAGTACCTTTGAGTATCATACCTTTGAGTTGAGTATCATACCTTTGAGTTGAGTATCTTGAGTTGAGTATCATATTCTTGAGCTAAGTGAGTTGAGAAGAGGTAAGTATGTTTCATGTTTATCAAGTTCAAGCTTATGTTTATGCTTTAGAATTCCCCTTACATGCTCGTACATTCCATATACTGAGCCATTTGGCCTGCATCATTTCATGATACAGATACGGGTATTCAGGATCATCACCAGGCGCTTCGTTGAGGTCATATGATACTCCAGTCAGCGTTGGTGAGCCTTTTCATATTCCGAAGTACTTCACCTTTATCTTACAATTAATAGTTTTGAGATGTCGTGAGTCTTGTCTCAATATCCTTCTGTAATAGTAGAGGCTTCATAGATAGAAAAATTTGAATAGTTTTCAGTATGTATCTTCTTTGAGTTGTTTTTTTTTCAAACTCTGAGTTTATCTATTGAGTAGTTTTCAGATCTTTTTAAAGATTGAGTATTTGAGTTATTGAACTTAATTCAGTTTTTAAGCTTTTGTATGCTTGAGTTAGTGCCCGTTTGGATCGACTTATTTTAGGTCTTTTTAAGCCAAAATAGTTTTTATGCAATTTTGAAGTGTTTGAGTAAAGTTAAAAAGTGATTATAAGCACTTATTTTAAAGCCAAAATAACAAAAATAAGCCAAAAGCCATAAGTTAGAAATCCTAACTTATGACTTTTGGCTTATAAGTCATAAGTCAAAAGCCAATCCAAACAGGCCTTTAGTCTTCCGCTTGTAGTCAGCCAGGATGAGAGTTCGCTTGTGGACCAGCAATGGTTCTCGAGTGCCGGCCACGTCTAGGGTGTAGGCTCGAGTCGTGACATTAGCAATTTTGGATGGTGCCAGCCTACTATTGTCACTAGGATACACATTGGGTAGGATAAATTATGATATGTAATACAGAAATTCGATTGACATAATCTTCTTGAATTGATGCATGAATCAAGATATATCAATTGCTAAGAAAATCTATATTATATTCTTTCATGTTACAATGTTTAGAGATGAATTTTCATTGTTGGTAAATGCCTGACCAATCATACGAGAATTTACCTATAAGAACGTATTGTAGATTATTTTTTTTAGAGACTGAAGCTAGTTTTGATATTACTATTTCCCTGTTTGTATAATTGTTCAATGTACATTTAGTTATACACTCTATTTGATATTATCCTATGTATAATTAATAGATAACAAATAATGATATTAGCAAATATTGTATTAATAATCAATTTTTTTAATAAAATGTATAATACATATTATTTTTAATAAATACTATATTAATAAATAACGTGAACATAACTAATATCTGAATTACTAATCTCTAATCTCTAATATTATTGATTTAAATTTAGTATAATGTTTTCAACACTATTCTTTACAACCTTCCAAACGACTTGTAAATAGTAAAGGGAAAAACAAAGTGAGGCTCTCCACGCGCCTGTTTATTTATGAATGAGCATTGAGCATTTGTAATAACAACATTGTATACGCGGTTGAGTTGTCTCGATCTCTCTTCTCATGAATCTCTTGACTTTGACTTCTCCTTTCATTTTGCTCAAGCCCCTCAATTATTCAAATAGTTCCTTTTTCATCATCTTTTAGTACTATCTATATACTACTATTGATGAACAACCCACATATCCTCAAATTATTTATCCAATTCTGTCTTTTTGTGATACTGGGGCTGTGCAAAGCAACAAGATGAAGTGGGTGTCAGTGAAAAATGAAGGGAAGATGTTATTCAAGTCTAAACTGAAGTTGGTTGCTTTAGCTGGGCTAGTTCTATCTGTTCTTTCTTTATTAACCCATTTTCTTCTAGCTAAACATACATATGGGATTGTTTATGAGTACCATTCTTCAGTTACAATCATGTCATGGATGCCTAAATTCAAGAAATCAGATCTCTCCATTAGTAATGTAATGTGCTTAATAAAACCCCTCCAAGATCTCATCTTTAGTCCTTTTTCTTAATTTTCTTGAACTTTTCTTTGCTTCAGTTTCTGTTTCAGACTGATGCTCTTGCTTGCTGTGAGTTCATGGTGACAAAATTAGTTTCATGTTATTCTGGTTTTTGGGGTCTGCTGATGCAATGTAATGTGCTTAAACCCCTCAAAAATCTAATCTTTAGTTCTTCATGTTTTGATTCTTTAACTTTTTGTTTTAGCTTCAAAATCCCTCTTTTAGATTGCTGCATTTGCTTTGCTTGAGTTATTGGTTAAAAAATTGTTTCCTGATACACTTTTTTTGGTGTCTGCTAATGTAATGTAATGTGCTTAAATCCCTTCAAGATCTCATCTTTAGTTATTCCTGTTTTTTATTTTTTAAACTTTTTATGCTAAACTTCAAATCCCTATTTTTGATTGCTGCAGTTGCTTGTTTGAGTTAATGGTAATATGCTTAGTTTGTTCTTTTTTGGGGTCTGATAATGTAATGTGTGATTAAACCTGTGTTGCTCGGAATCTTCAAAAATTTCAATGAGTGCGTGCCGGATACTCCAAAAAGTAGTGCATTTTGGAGAATCTAACAGGGGTGTGGCAACAATTGGAGAGTCCGAGCAATATAGGCTTAACCCCTTCCAAGATCTCATCTTTAGTTCTTCCTGTTTTAATTTTCTAATTTTTCTTGAGCTTCAAATCCCTGTTTTAGACTGCTGCATTCTCTTGCTTGAGTTAACGGCAATAACTATAGTTCATGTTACTCTTGTGTTTTGCCGGGGGCTGATGGATCTGAATGGTTAGTTACTGTTGCTGGAGCTGATTATGTGTATTCTTGTTGGCTACTGATGGAACACTTTCTCATGCAGCATCCATCTTACAGTAGACTATGGGCTCCAGTTAGACATTTTGAATCTTTACATCCTCTTGCCAATCGGAGTGGAGATTATGCAGGTTAGATTCACCTTCATATTTTTTGTGGTCTATATCATGCTAGTTATAGCAGTCTTTGGTAATTTGTTTGGCATTTCGAAATTGTAATGTTCCCAATCACTTATAACTGTAGTTCAAGGTTGAGATATTGTTGATTAACCAATTAATGTGACTTGAGAGATACAATAATTATTAGGAAATAATCGAGTTAAGGACCATATTTTCCCTGACTAATCAGTTTCCGGCCCAAGTGTCCGTTCATCCATCTTCAATCAAATAAAAACGAACATCTCCATTTAGATGTTTCCTAACTCTAATCAAAACCTGAAGTAAATATTAAGCTGTCAACTAGATCTGAGGACAGTTGCATTATATCCATTCCTCTATATAGTTCCAGATGCAATATTTTCTGTTTTACAAAGGGCATGTGAACTTACTTTTAGAAAATCATCTGCA
Organism: Solanum gracilifrons; assembly: GCA_029582605.1. Taxonomy (NCBI): domain Eukaryota; kingdom Viridiplantae; phylum Streptophyta; class Magnoliopsida; order Solanales; family Solanaceae; genus Solanum; species Solanum gracilifrons. The sequence goes on from JAJOOH010000893.1 coordinate 7,887, forward strand.
AGGAACAAGCGTTTTGCTTGAATCAATGTTCTCCAGCTGCTTAAGTTGGTGTACTTTAAGCAACTTAACTTAAACAGTTAAATGAGTGGAGTGTGGTAAGGAATATTTGGTATTTCTGGATGAATTAACTAACTGTAAACTCCAGAAGATATTTTGACATTTCTATAATCCATTTTGTGACCTTCTGAAATCTGCCTTGATATTTTCATAGTGGAGTTCTTGCATATGCTGCAATTGGCCATTTCTTATCCAGTGCCAATCCTTTTACTATATTAATATAATCTGAGGCTAGGCCAACTTCACACATCTTCTTTAGTAACCTTTAACATCCATTCTGGAATAAAATGTTTGAAAAATGTGTAAGTAGAAATTTTCTGCTGTGCTTGGTGTTTTCCATTTCTTTTTCTACTTGTTACTATTTGTTTCAATTGTGACCTTATTGCAGCTCCTGAAATGCAATCAACTGGATTCATCTTTGTCAAGATACGTGGGGGTTTCCATGAGATTAGGAATGCGGTAAGGTATCCTCTGGTGCATAATAGGCTTGCTTTTAAATACTCCAGTAATTTATTAGGCTTCAATTGTCTGGCAGATTTCTGATGTTGTTGTAGTTGCGAGACTCCTCAACGCTACCCTGGTCATTCCAGAGATCCAATCAACCACAAGCAGCAAAGGAATAAGGTTCTGTCAAATTTATTAAATCTGGAGAATTGATGCAAAAATTGAATGATACTAGTCTTTTTTCCATAAAGATGAGATATCTTTTTTTTTTTAAAAAAAAAAACAGAAAGAGAAATGATGGGACATTGGCCTCAGCTCTCAACTTTTCTTAATCAGTAGAGGATAGTCTTTTTGATAACCGTAATAGTGTGAAGGCAGAACGTACAGAATAGCCAATACATACTATTGCTTTCAGAGCTCAACTTATGGAGTACATTTAAAATATTAATGGAATGATTATCTATATTACATACAACTGCAAAATGGCTAAACTGCCTGATCGAGTCGTTATACATTTTGAAACTTCATTTTTGCAGCACTCAGTTCAAGAGTTTCCCGTACCTCTATAATGAGGATCAGTTCATAGCAGCACTAGCAAAAGATGTCAAAATTGTAAAAACCCTTCCAAAAGATCTGAAAGGAGCGAGGAGAAAGAAAGAAATTCCTTCATTTAAAGTTCCCCATGGGGCATCCCCATATTTTTACCTGCACCATGTTCTTCCTATGTTGACTAAGCACTCTGTGGTTGAGCTTCTTGTTCATAGTGGTGGATGCTTGCAGGTAACATCCATTACCTTTATTTCAAATAAAATATGCCCTTGGATTTTACTTTTTTTTTTTTAAGATCATAATATTACACTATGATGGTTTGTTGCATTAGAATTTACAAATGTGGATTATTTCAAAAGAAGTTTTACGAGGACATCCAATTCGATAAAGTAGGAGAATCATAATTTTGGAAGAGGTGGAATCATTTTCATCTCTATTACACAAGCTCTTCTGCATTCATGCAACCAAGTTTGACTTGAAATGGAAGCATAATAGTGACTCTTTTCTTTTTCACCCTTTTTTTTTTTTTTTTTTGATAACCAACTCTTTCTTGTATCACCATTCATCTACATAAGCATGTACCTCCTAATCTTGTATCTCCAGTAAAGTAAATGTTTGCTGACTTCTCATCTTTATACTAGTACTCAAAGACCCAATAGTTGTTACATATCTATAAAACTATGGAACATTATGCTTTGCGGAAAGAGTGCTGTAAATTGTAGAAGGTTGAGTTCAATTTAACTTTTTAGATAATATATTGTAAATATGTGTCATCCATTAATTGGAAATATTTTAGCTGTGTTTGGTTCAGCATATTTATTGTTGCAATGCTGCTTGACACTTTGTTCTTCTTTTGAATATGCAGTCCTATTTCTTCATTCTTCTTTTCTGATGATCTATGCATCCGCTCTTCATGTCCATTCTGACCATACTGTTTCTTCACATTTTGACTGTCATGTTTTACTGTGTATGAGTCAGTCTATCCTGCCTCCACCACTTGCTGAGTATCAAAAGCTGAGATGCAGGGTTGCTTTTCATGCCTTACGGTTCAGAGAGGAGGTCCAAAATCTCGCTATTAAAATCTTGAATAGGTAACTTACTAATTTCTATTACTCATTGAAATGAAGATTGTTTTTGGTTATGCTTATTTCTTGTGTTCTCACAGAATAAGAGCTTCAGGACAACCATTTATTGCCTATGATCCGGGGATGACCAGAGATGCTTTAGCATATTATGGTTGTGCAGAACTTTTTCAGGTATGTTCAGAACTTGGGAGCATCATATGGCAAACCAAGGTTTAGCTTTGCACATATTATTTGTCTTGTATCTGACGTATGTTCTGCCCATATATTTTTCCTCTAGGATGTACATACTGAACTCATCATGCACAGGCGTGCATGGATGATAAAACGTGGAATTCTGAAGGGGAATCTTTCTTCAGATTCAGCAGAACAATATCGTAATGGCTTGTGTCCTCTCATGCCTGAAGAGGTACCTTGCATCCTTCAGTTTAATATAAAATCTTCTTGCATTACTAAATATGAGAACTTGTGACGTCCTTCCTAGCAATAGTTTCAAGACCAACTTATCTAATGCTTTTCATGTTAATTGCCCCTTTTCATACGATGAGGCTTGTCTTACTGTGGTCATTTGTTCTTCATGTCTCTGTATTACCTCATTAAGTTAAGACATGGGAAGGTATGTATTGAGAAACGTAATTCATTATAATATATAGGTATATATTGAGAAAATTTTGTTTGAAATAATATTTAGTCAAGTGAATTTTCTGACAGATTGGTATTCTCCTTCGAGCATATGGTTACTCATCCGACACTATCATTTATATATCTGGCGGAGAGGTCTTTGGTGGGGTGAAGAAGTTAATTCCACTGCATTCTATGTTTGAGAATGTTGTTGATAGGACTTCCTTAAGCTCTCCTCTGGAGTGGGATAAAGTATATGGTCAGGAGGCAAACCTTGTTGACCAATATTCAATACCTCCACCTTCGGATAATGTGGTCATGAGATCACAGGCATGGAAAAATTCTGGCCCACGACCTCGTCCACTACCACCTCCCCCAGCACGACCGAAGATGTACAATGTTGAAGGTTGGTGGGGTTGGGTAGCTGAGAGTGACGATGAGCCGGAAAGTACCATCATGGAGTTGAGAACTAATGCTCATCGGTTACTGTGGGAAGCAATTGACTATATGGTTTGCACTGAAGCAGATGTATTCATCACTGGATTTGACCGTGATGGTAAAGGAAACCCAAATCTTGCTAGTTTGGTTGTGGGTCATAGACTGTATCAGTTTCCTGCATCTAGAACTTACGGTCTGGACAGGTAATGTATTCCGAAGCAAACAATCCTTTTGGTCATTTACTCACTCATTCTTTTCCTACTGGTCATGTCTTATTCAAACTTCTTATTTCTCTCTGTACTCCAAATGTTCTCTTTTTCTTCTAAATTAGGGCCAGGGTTGGTAAATGGGCTTAAACTTGGTTCTATTTCATGACTAAATAAAACAACTTAGCTACAAAAATAATTGGTGTTACTGGTGTTACTTGTGAAACTAAGGGTGTGTTCTGTATGGAGAATGTTTTTCAGTTTTTCCACTTTCGGTTGTTCATAGTTTTTGGAAAATATTTTCTCTAGGAAAACAAGTTCCTTAAAAATGAGAAAATGACTTCCCTAGTGGAAGTAGGGAAAACAAGTTCCACAACTAGCATTCCACATTGATTTCGTCCTCCCCACCCTCCAACACACCTCATCTTCACCCCACCCTATACCCCCATCCCCCCATCCCCCCACCCCACACCCCTACCCCACCTCCACCTCCCATAATTTTTGTCTAGATTATATACAAATGCTATTAGGATATTAATTTTTGTACTTATGTACTGAACTTAAGCCTGGCAGCGGAACCGGTAACGGAACTACCGAATCGGCACTGATCGGAACCGGCGTCCTCCGTGCGGAAAAAGACCGGAACCGGTAGTTCCGGAATTTTTTCCTTGTACTGTACCGGTCTGGGACAGTACCGAACCGGACTGGACCGGTAAACCAGGATAACAACTCTTTTTTTAAAAAAAAATTAATTAATTATTAAAATTAAAAAATTACGAAATATTTCTTTTAAAAGTCTAATTTAAAATTAAAAAATTACGAAATATTTCAATCTTTAAAAGTTTAAAAGTTTAAATTGTAATCTTTAAAAGTTTAAACTCTATTTAAATTTCAATCTTTAGAAGTTTAACTTTCAAACTTTAAAAGTTTATATTTTAAACTTTAAAATTTTAAATTTCAAAGTTTAAAAGTTTATATTTTAAACTTGGGATGAAAGACAAATATATCTCTGAACTATCGTAAATGGTATGCAGATACCCTCCGTCATACTTTTGGGACATTGGTGCCCCTGCCGTCCATAAACTAGAGCGTATATACCCTTCACTCTAACGAAGACTATATAGGGACACGTGGTGCAATCTTATCTGTTGGATAGACGGATAAGATTATGACACGTGTATGTCCGTTAGTATAGAGGGTATATATGCTCTAATTTTTGGACGATAGGGGCACGAATGCCCCAAAAGTATGATGGAGGGTATCTGCATACCATTTATAATACTTCGGGGGTATATTTGTCCTTTTTATCTCTTAAAAGTTTAAATTTCAAACTTTGATTTTTAATTTTTTTTAAATTTCAAATTATAACTTAAGTTTCAACTTTGTCATTTGAAAATATAATTGAAAAAAGACATGTATTAAAATTGAAGACAATAATAATAAGAAAAAAGATTAAGGCAAATAACCTATAGTTTATTAATAAAAAGTAAATAGTATAATTTGAGTTACAAAATATTAGTAGAAGACTTAATCTACAAAACCACCTTCTAGGAAGGGTTCTATTTGAATTAGACCTCAAATTATCATAATAATAGTTCATGGTACCAAACAAGTCTTGTCTTAAATCATTTAACATTTCTCTAGTAACATGATCTAGAATTGGTTGATCGGCTAGTTCCTCCAATGCATCAATGCCGTCGTCACTAAGATCTTGCAACATTTCATCAATATCATTTTCAAATTGGGTAGGTAAAGCTGGGCCCCATAACTCCTCTCGGCATTAATCTAATCTCTAAATAATACTGATATCTCCAAGCTGTTTACTGCTAATGAATACGTATGCTCTCCAATTTGAAATCTTGCTGCACTAAAAGGGTCTTCTGAAGCTACGAAGATGCTTGAATAACTAACACATCCCGAGCCACCGGTTGAAGTTTTGGAAATCCCTTGCCGTGATTGCTCCACCAATCTAGAAGATCAGGTAAATCTTGTGAATCCTTATCCGTACACTAATTAATATATGCTTCAAAATCATTTTTTTCCTCATGACTAAGTAGATAACTTTCTAGCATATCATCAATATTATCTTCATTATATCTACACCTAGAAGTTTCAAGTTCTTCATTACGTACTACATTTATTCTACCTGAATTATACAAGTCATACAATTTTCTAGCTTCAATTTTTATACCATCTTTAACAGTTGTCAAGCTAGCTGTTTCAAAATCTTAAATATCTAAATTTAAATATATTTTTTCAACCATTCGTGATGAACCTACATCTTTGTAAGTTGGGTTTAAAAAACAAGCAGCTAAATAAATTTGAGAAATAGGAAAAAAATATTTTTAAAATTTTTCAATCATAGACTTAACAGAATCTTCAAATCTTGGTTTATTTTTGAATTTATAAAATTTACTAGAAATAGCACAAATATTTGGTAAAACAGAGCAAATAGTTGGATAATTAAGTCCAAAAATTGTTTTGTAGCTAAATAAAAAACTTTTAAAAATTCTATAAGTTCTTTTACGTCATTCCAATCATTTTCATCATGTATATAGTCCATATTTGAATTATGAGCATTACAAACCATTTGTAAAGGTTTTCTCTATTCATAAGCGACTTGCAGCATTTCAAATAAAGAATTTCATCTAGTACACAGTGATTTTGTAATTTTTCTAGGGGGCAGATTAAATTCACGACAATGATTTTCAAATTCTCTATGTCTAGACTTTACTTGACATTTAAAAATAAAATGACATGTAGTTTTACGTTTTATGCAACCATAACTATACATTGTTATACTAATGCAACAAACCTAATATGAAAACCATCAATATAAATAGGGTAAAGAGTCTGTTTTAGTATTTCAACAGTAGATGTATTATTAGAAGTATTATCTAGGGTGACACTAATTATTTTATCACAAATTTCATAGTTTTGTAAAACGTCTACAATAGTTTGAGCTATGTAACTATCGATTTTATGCATTTTACAATATTTATAACCTAAAATTCGTTTTGGCATAATCCAATTTTCATCGATCCAATGGGAAGTAATAGTGAAATAATCATTACCATTAACACTACGACCCATATCAGAAGTAATAGCCAATTTACAAGTATTATAATAAAATAAACAACGAAGATATTTAAAATGTTGACCTTGATAATCAGAAAATAGTCTTTTTAATTGTGTTTTTTGTAAAACCTTTAAAATGTGGATTATACACAATTTGAATATAATGAATAAAATTGGGATTTTCAGCAAAACTAAGGGCAAGCCAATAACAACAGTCATTTTAGCTAATTCTTCAAGATCTTTTTCTCTACTATATGAGCGTTGTGTACTAGGGCCAGAAACATTAGAAGAGTTTAATTGCGATTGGACCATATTAGAGCCCGCTACTCCTACAAATGCATTAGGAAAGGGGTACCATTCTTTTTAGCTTCGACTATAACTTTAGCATGCAAAAATTCATTTTACAACATCCCATTAAATGATTACTCAAATGTCCTGTCCCATCCTGTTTTCCCACAGTTTTATGATTCATTCTATGTTTACATTTATTGCAAATAGCTTGTGTTTTATCTTCACTTTGAGTCATAAATTGTCACACAACAGATTTTTTAGTAGAGATTAGAGACATGAGAGTTGAGAGAATAAAAGATGGAAGAATATTTGTGAGTAAAAATAACGAAAGTTTGGGGGGTTTTATAGTTAAAAAATTGGACAAAAATGTAAATTTTAACACTTAAGGGTATTAAAAAGAGTTTGGGTGGGGGTAGGGGAGTGTTTTGGGGGGTTAAAGGCTGAAATAGCCATTGGGTGGAGCCCAATACCCTCTACCCTACGGCTTGCAATGGCTATATTTGATTTAATTATTAAAAAAAATAAAAATTGAGTCGGACCAGAACCGGCAAAAAATCTGTTGTGGCAATTTATGACTCAAAGTGAAAATAAAACACAAGCTATTTGCAATAAATGTAAACATAGAATGAATCATAAAACTGTTGGAAAACAGGGTGGGACAGGTTATTTGAGTAATTATTTAATGAGATGTTGTAAAAATGAATATTTGCATGTGAAACCTGTAACCGAAGCTAAAAAGAATGGTACCCGCTTCCTAATGCATCTGTAGGAGTAGGGGGTTCTAATGTGGTCCAATCGCAATTAAACCAATGTTTCTGGCCCTAGTAGAGAAAAAGATCTTGAAGAATTAGCTAAAATGATTGTTGTTATTAGATTGCCGTTTAGTTTTGCTGAAAATCCCGATTTTATTCATTATATTCAAATTGTGTATAATCCACATTTTAAAGGTTTTACGAGAAACATAATTAAAAAGGCTATTTTTGATTATCAAGGTCAACATTTTAAATATCTTCGTTGTTTATTTTATTATAATACTTGTAAATTGGCTATTACTTCTAATATGAGTCGTAGTGTTAATGGTAATGATTATTTCACTATTATTGCCCATTGGATTATGCAAAAAAGAATTTTAGGTTATAAATGTTGTGAAATGCATAAAACTGATAGTTACATAGTTCAAACTATTGTAGATGTTTTACAAAACTATGGAATTTGTGATAAAGTAATGAGTGTCACCCTAGATAATGCTTCTAATAATACATCTGCTGTTTAAATACTAAAATCGAGTCTTTGCCCGGTTTTCATATTAGGTGTGCTACATACATATATAATTTGATTGTTAGAGATGGTATAATAATGGTTACATAAAATGTGAAATTGCAAGTCATTTAATTTTTAAATGTCAAGTAAAGTCTAGATGTAGAGAATTTGAAAATCGTTGTCGTGAATTTAATCTTTCCCCTAGAAAAATTCCAAAATCAATGTGTACTAGATGAAATTCTTTATTTGAAATGCTTCAAGTTGCTTATGAATATAGAAAACATTTACAAATGCTCATAATTCAAATATGGACTATAGACTTGATTGGAATGACGTAAAATAACTTATAGAATTTTTAAATGTTTTTATTTAGCTACAAAACAAATTTTTGGACTTTATTATCCAACCATTTGCTCTGTTTTACCAAATCTCTGTGCTATTCTAGTAAATTTTATAAATTAAAAAAAAAACCAAGATTTGAAGATTCTGTTAAGTCTATGATTTAAAAAGTATTTTTTTCCTATTCCTCAAGTTTATTTAACTGCTTATTTTTTAAACCAAACTTACAAAGATTTAGGTGCATCACGAATAACTGAAAAAATATATTTAAATTGAGATATTCAAGATTTTGTAACACCTAGCTTGACAACAATTAAATATAGTATAAAATGGAAGCTAGAAAATTGTATGGTTTGTATAGTTCTCGTAGAATAAATGTAATACGTAATGAAGAACATGAAACTTCTAGGTGTAGATATAATGAAGATAATATTAATGATATGCTAGAAAGTTATCTTGAACTTAGTCATGAGGAAAAAAATGATTTTGAAGCATATATTAATTAGTGTACGGATAAGGATTCACAAGGTTTACCTGATCTTCTAGATTAGTGGAGCAATTGCGACAAAGGATTTCCAAAACTTCAACCGGTGGCTCGGGATGTGTTAGCTATTCAAGCATCTTCAGTAGCTTCGGGACATTGATGCCCCCGTTGTCAAAAAATTAGAACATATATATATACCCTTTATACTAACAGACATGCACATAATCTTATCCGACAGATAAAATTGCACCACGTGTCCTATAGTCTTCCGTTAGAGCGAAGGGTATATACGCTATAGTTTATGGATGATAGGGGCATCAATGTCCCAAAAGTATGACGGAGGGTATCTACATACCATTTACGATAGTTCGGGGGTATATTTGTCTTTTGTCCCAAGTTTGAAATTCAAACTTTTAAAATATAAACTTTTAAAGTTTGAAATTTAAACTTTTAAAGATTGAAATTTAAATAGAGTTTAAAGATTGAAATATTTCGTAATTTTTTAATTTTAAATTAGACTTTTAAAAGAAATATTTCGTAATTTTTTAATTTTAATAATGAATTAATTGTTTCTTAAAAAAGAGTCGTTATCCCGATCCGGTCCGGTATTGTACCGGTCCGGGACGGTACAAGGAAAAAATTCTGGAACTATCGGTACCGGTCCAGTTTCGGTTCCGGTCTTTTTCTGCACGGAGGACGCCGGTTTCGGTCGGTGCCGATTCGATAGTTCCGCTGCCAGGCTTACTGTCTTCTCTCTTTGTATGAATATATTCACAAGCATCAATTAGATCCTTTATATAGGCGTAAGTAGCAACCTCTTGTCCAGTTGCAGAGCCAGAAATTTCACGAAGGGTGTCCAGGTGCTTAAGTGAGCCTGGTCTTCTTAAAAAGTGGATAAAAAGAGTTGCTACTAGTGAGATATGAACACTTGAAGTTTGCGTGTCTTGTCTCTTTCAAGGCGCCTTGAAAGCTGAAACCACTGGGCTACATGCTTACATCACATTGTTGTGTCAAGGGTGTCTAGAATATGTTATTTAACCACCTTGTTTATCATTTTACTTGTATATACGTTATAATTTTCCGATGAAGGTGTCCAATTGGACACCCTGACATGAGTGACTACACCCCTGCTCTTGTCATCCCGATTCAACTCGAATTAGTTTTAGCTCATAGCTCACATTGCTCTCCCTAGCACATGTAGCTCACATTGCTCTCTCCAACACATGTAGCTCTCTAGCTCATGACACTCTCAGCTCAGCAATTTCCCCCTCTTTGACGATGACAAACTCATAACATCCCACAACATAAACTTGGCACTTCATTGTAGTCGCATGTGCACTCAGGTGCAATTCTTTTCCCTAAGAACCAACTCCGTGTTTATCATCAAGACTTAGTAAGATCTGAAGCTCTTAGCTAAGTTTTCTCTGGGACTAACCTTTCGCTCATAGCAACCAGTAGGAGGCTAGGTTAAGTAAACCTGCTTAGATCCATATCATATTTTCTCAAGGACCAGGTTCACTCATAACTCTTGCTTCAAGGACCTGATTCGTTCAGCAAACTGTTCCAGTGTCAGTAGTTAGGAACCAGGTTCTTTCTTCATCAATGATCTTAGAGTTATGTAGTATTTTAATCAACTCAATTTTCCCCTTGTTGGTATCATCAAAAAGCAACAGTGTTTAGTATAATCCTCATGAGAGAAAAGTAGTATTTATTTCCAACTCGAGAACACATCAACGCCAAAATGGAAGATATTTTGATGCATCCTTTTAATTCATACCGACCAAACCAAATAGATTATTACATTAACTTATAACACTGCCATGAAATAAGATAGTTTTTGGTCTTGGTTTTCAAAGGGTGACCTGAAAATAAGTTCGTTTGCTAAAAGAAGGAAGGTTTATAAGTGTGTGTTCCAAGTAATTTTGTTGAGGGAAGCAGTGACGTTCTCCAATTCTTCTCCTTGCCTTCTTCAATTTTGATCATCTGGATAATCAGATTTTTGCTCCTTGAGCTTCTTTTTTCCCAATGAAAAACCAACGGTAAGGTTCTCATATCACACTTCTTACTTTTTTTTTATGCTTAATTAGTTCTATTGCAGGCATCAAGTAGATGCATAATAGTTACAAAAGCTTAGTAGCAAAAGGTCAGCTCTCCTTTACATTGTTAGTTAAGAGTCAGGGAGCTGACAAAGTTCAGAAATGTGTCAGGGGGCTGACAAAGTTCAGAAATGTGTCAGGGGATGACAAAGTTCAGAAATGAATCAAGGGAATCTAGAGGGGATAAATAAACCCAAATATACAAAAACATGAGGCAATTAGCTTTTAAAGATTGGTAGGTAGTTGATATTCCATCAAAGCATCTTCTATTCCTTTCATTCCAGATACTCTAAAAAATGGCTGCAGGTATCATCTACCAGATTCTCTTGATGGTGCTATCAACTTTCCAGCAACTCCAGCTTATCAAAACATCCCTGATATTCCGAGGCAAGACCCATTTGAGGCCAAAAAGAGCTAAAAACATACTCCATAAGTCTGCTGCTACTTCATCCAATCACATCAATTTGATGGACTGATATCGAAGGAACTGAGTTCTTCATCAGTCTGTCTATCACTTCAGCTCTTCATCAATATTCAGCATTGAATTTTGTGAACATCAACCATTCCGCACATAATACTTGCAATGAAAACCCTCCTTTGTTCTCAACAATATCCTGTTAAGATTTTAGTCCTTACTTGACATGGTTTCCTTCACGCATTTGGCTTATTTTCTCCTATTTTTCAAAGTTTCTTCCTCATTGGTAAATATAGTAATGTTTCCATATTTTTCTTGCTCCTCTCTGGATTTGTCGCGATTCCAATTCTTCATGGAATCTTCTATGCACTTGGAATCTGCCTTGGATTAATTATCAACAGTCTGTTCCAGTTCACCATGATGGACATGGTTTTTTCAGTGTTTCTTTACTGCATATGATGCACTTCTTGATAACAACTCTCTATTTTGATCATGCTAAGAAATGTTTCTGTTGTAGTACACTTCTTGGTAGCAACATGGAAAGGGACTTGTTCCTTGTAATATCTTGTTATGAATACTATCAGTCCTTTGTTTTTCTTTCTCAAAAAAATACTACCGGTCCTTTGTTGAGACATGTGAAGGACCTGGTTCTTGCATATCTTAGTTATGTTTTGCTACTTTATTGTTAATCATCAGAGCTTCATATTGTAAGCCTTGGCTCATAGCTCTCTAGCTTGCTCTTCCTAGAACATGTAACTCTCTGGCTCTATGTTGTTCGGACTCTTCATGAATGTCGATGGGTGACACTGGTACAACATCATTTTTGGAGAGTCCGAACAACGTAGCTCTAGCTCATGACACTCTCAGCTCAAGCACAAAATACTACAAGTATGCTAGTTTGTTGAACTGTAACTCTAATGGGTATTACATGTGATAACCTGCATTTGGATGTAAAAGACAACAATTATTTTTCCTTTCCAGTTTTTGCAAGCACTGTAAAAATGTTTGGAACTTTTGTCAATCAAATTCCATTAGAGAACATTCAGTTTTTGTAAAATTGGAAGTTTCTTCTAATGGCGTATGGTTGAAAAAAAAATGGGTGGGACAGTTATATTCCAGTGTTTGCAAGCAAACGCAGTTGCTTTAGTGACATGACTTGCACTGTAGCTCACCCTGCAAACCATTGATTAAACTCTGAGTTGAATCGTAAAAGATGTAATTGAATCTGAATTTGTTATTAACCAAAGTTGTCCACATTTCTTCAACTTTTCTAATCTATGGTCATTCTTATTCCTTTAATCAAGATACTGGGAGTATGCTAGAACTGCAACTCTTCATGGCTTTATTGCACTAATCTCTTGTTCCTTCATACATTAAATGGAACATGTATGCCCAATGGAAGGTTGTGTTGATAAGACAGGGTAAGTTTCAATAGTTGACACAAATCCATGTTTGATAACAAAATACTAGGTGTTTGAATATGAGACCTGGTAATTCCCGCAGGTTTCACTTGTTAGTTGACCTCCATGACTGAGAACAGCCAAAGGAAAATGTCTTTAGTGTGTAAAATGGAACTTATGGACTAGCACTAAGGTCTGTGCTAGTAGAGCGTATATTTGCTTGTCGTCCAATTTGTGCTTTTTGGCTGCAAAGTCACCTGCATGTCAACCTACTTAGATCTCCATATTTGCCTTCACCATTTGGAGAATTTTTAGTTGCAACACAAATAGGATAATATATTCCTTGACAGGTTTCTGATGTGTTGTTATCTGAGTTAATGCAGGAAAGAAATTGCCAAACTTTTTGAGGAGATTCGCGATACTCTTTATCAACCCAACCACACCTGGATAACCTCACTGCGCAAACAATTAAGAAGAAGTTTAATCGATAGATTGTTGGAGGAATCCAAAATATCCAAATCACGGTCTTTTCTTGCATTTCCAGTTCCTGAATGTTCTTGCATTGCAAATGATTCCATGAAGAGATTAGTCAACACTTCAAGCCCTATGCCAAAATATGATATTCCAGTGTTTTCTGGACAAATAGACCAATGCCCTTCTTGGATGAATGTCCCCACTTCTTCTCAATCAACGGAAGAAACAGAAGAGGAAAATGACAAAGATGATTCTGCCTCCTTGGGTCTGTTCTTGTGGCTGGGTAATGGCGATCAAGAAGGTGATAGCGGAGACATTAGCAACAAAGAAGAAGCTCTTGTGGAGGATCAAGAAGAACTCGAAGGAGGAGAAAGATAGGAATAGAGAACCAACTTGTCAGAAAAAGAAAAGAACAACTCTCGCTAACTGCATTGGTCTCTTTTTAACACATGCAGACTAGGGAAGCTCGTACGACTTGAGGTAAGCTTAGCTAGACCAACAGATGCTCCAACTGACATTTCTGATTTTTGGGAATCCAATTTTCACAGAAGAACAGCTGTAGTTTAGTGTGACACTTGATTTCTGGTAATCTGGATACAAAATTGAAGCTGGTGGTGTAAAGTATTTCACAATTGTGTAGAGCTAGTTAAACAGGAAAGAGTTTAAGTTCTATGCACCGTCGATGTAAAAAATATTTACACAATCACTTCACATGATGAGAGTAGGATTGTAGTAAGTTATAACTCTTATTGATTCTGCTCTATTTTATGATATTTTTAAGGTCCTGTATTTGGGACTTATTAGCATACTACCATGTTCGTTAATCTGATTTAGCAACTTTCCCTTTTACGTTCATCCCCAAATGTGATAATTTGATTAATCGCTAGATCTTACAAGTAAGCACCCTTTCTAAAACAATATTTGTATTTTGCTCCAAGTTTGCTGGATATTAATGTAGAAGTTAAAATGGCCTTGGATTATTCTACCCATGGTAAGAGAGAAGTATAATACATATACTGATAAAATAGTGATATGGTACTTATAAGAGGTGGTTTGATAGTTGGTTAGAGTTATGTGGGTAGTAGTTAAATTTTGGGGTAAATTAAGTAAATACCTCATAAAAACAAAATAATTACAAACATATACCCCTTACATTTATACTCCACTAAATAATTATATTATATACCCCTTAACTAATTTTGCTTAATTGATACTAAATTAGTATATATATATATATATATATATAGTACAATTGAGTCTTGACTTGACCTAGCTTGACCCTACTCCTCTTCTTCTTCTTCTTTGAGTTTTCTAGAGAGAGAATTTTTGGAGAGGATGAACTTTGGGAATTATTTGGGTTTTGGAATAAATGACTTAATTGGGTGAGTTTTAGCGGTTAAAATGACTTATATAGGGGTCCTAGGCTTGGGCAAAACGACATATCTTTGAGTTAAAACAATTGGGAAAAGACCCTAGAACTCCCCTTACTGGAAACTGCTGAAATGGCATGAAGGAGGCCTTCACGGGTCGTCGTCATCACCACGGCCCGTCAAACGGGTCATGAAGAATTTCACCTGACAGTGCTTCACTATTTCGGGAATAACTTTTTACTCCGAGATGGGAATTGGCTAGACTCGGTTGCGTTAGAAAGAGGACTCAACGACCTTTAATTTTATAGGTCATTGCCCACCTAATTTGTTTTGAGCTAAGAGATATGATCATTTGAAGTTGACCCTAAACTCTAGATCTAGTAAAAAGCCCTTCACGTGAGGCTCCATGAGCCGTGGTGTCTCTCGTGTCATGATCCAGTAGCTAGGCAATCTTCCCCTTAACCCCTAAAAACTAAGTCAACCTCATGACCCCTCCCACGGCCCGTCAAGGCCTTCACAAGCTGTGAAGTGGCTCGTGTGGAGGAGGTCAAGTTGGGCAGCCTCGAGGAGGCTACTGCCTCACCACCATGGGTGGCACCATGGGGCGTGGTGGCCACCACAAGCCATGAAGGCTCACGTGGTCATGGGTAGTGCCTTGGGAAGATGGGGCACCCTTTGCCCATTTCCCTTAGCTCTTACCCTTTGCCCTTGACTTGTTGCCTTCTCACTTAGCCCTAATTAACCTACTAAGCTACAGGGTGTTACAATATCTATCCCTTGGGGACATTCATCCTCGATTGACGATTTAGACACCTTACGGAAGTAAAGACTCAAGACTAGCAGCCCATCATGCATGCAACATCATAACAATGTACAAAACAAGGAGGAAACATCAACTCCATCTCAAACATATATAATGCATCACAAGGAAGTAGGAACTACATCTAACAACCCACTATGCATGAAATTTCAACATTTCTCATGTTCTTAGGAGGAATTACCTTCTCCAAGCTAAAAGCATACTCAACAAAATCTTATGGAGTCTTTATGCAATTCTACCCTCAAAAAACATAATTAAAACATGTTCAACAATTCATCTCATGAAGCATATAGGCAACTCTTACTCAATGCACATAACATGAGGAAAATCAATCATAAAAACTCATTTTCTTACTATACATGAATTTCAAGAACATGCATAACATAAGGAAATCATGAAAAAACACATATAACACACATGACCCCCAAAACAAGAAAACTTAAGATGAACTATTTGTTTCAAGCTAGAGTAGGAGTAGAAGGTAAGAAATGAGGATAACGGGACATCTTATTGGCCCTCGGCCTCCCAAGTAGTACCCTCAACTAAAACCCTCACAAAAAGGTCACTCCTTAACTCTTTCATGGAAACAACTTCCTTGTTCTTCTATTTCTTAACTTGTCGGTCTAAGATCCCAATTGGTACTTCTAAATTAGGGAGATTCTCATTAACTCTCAACTCTTCTAAGGGATCTATAAATGTCGGATCTCCAACACCCTTATATATCCAAGAGACATGGAAAACTGGGTACACTGGTTCTACTCATTAAGCAACTCTAGTTCACAAGCAACCTTACCAACTCCACTCAAGATCTCTTATGAGCCTACAAAACCGGGACTAAACTTCCCAAACTCACTACACCTCTCAAGGTGAGAATTTCAAGCAAACCCACATCATGAACATCTAGAACACCCAACGACCTTGCTATTAAGCACACCATCTCCCTCTTGGGAGTAAGCCTATACAGACTCTTCTAAGCATTATTTCTTTAAATTCTAGGGTCGGAGCAAGTCATTACTAAGCTTTCACATCCATCACACAAGATGATTTTAAACCATGGTGAATTACACTTCTACCCTTTTTAAAGGAGTCTACTCACTCAACACATCTAGGCATTACTTAAACATCCTATTCATCAAATCTATCCGCATACCCCAAAACTCATCATGACTAAGTCGGGTTCTACCATCAAATACACGTAACCATAATGCAACCCATTTATACCAAAGACAACATCAAAGTCTATCATGACAAGTCTATCAACTCACAAAAGACAAGAAACACCGGAATCTAAATAAGCATAAAACACATATCGGGAGAAACATTCGGAGGATACTCTTGTTCACCTCTAGCTTAGAGAGCATAGAACCTAATTTGCTTTGGGGCATTCGCACCCGAACCAATTGGAACGGATGAAAGGTAAGGTTGAGACCTACGATGACTATTCCCTTAATTTCTAGCAACCGTAGGGCAATGCCTTATCTTGTGGCCTAACTCACTACAACCGAAACAAACATTGGAACCCGCTAGGCATTTACCCACATGTCTCCTATCACACCTAGCACGAAAAGGCCATAGGGACTCACTACTAATTCCTTGCGGTTTAGGACTAGACACCCTATCATCATTATACTTAGGAACATTGGAGTAATCTTGTCCAGAAGACCTTTGTCGATTCCTAGAACGACCATGTCCATCGGACCTCATATGAGAGAAATCACCATCATCATTTCTAGACCTCTTTTTCTCCCTAGCTCTCCCTTCTAGTTTCTCTTCCTCAATTTGTTGAGCATAAGCCATAAGACGAGAAACATTCATATCATGATCAAACATGGCCGTACAACATTCTTTCACTACCAAGTCAGACACACCCGACACAAACTTACTCATTCTCAACCTAGGATCGGACACTAGGATGGGCATATTTAGACAATTGGGTGAACCGCAATGCATATTCCTTAACACTTATATTACTTTGCCTAAGGTTAATAAACTCAAGCACTAAAGCTTCTCTCATCTATAAAGGGAAGAACCTGTCTAGAAAAGCACTCTTGAACCTTTCCCACTCTATGGGACCCATTCTTATCGATCTAGTATTTTTCCACTGATTAAACCAAACTTGAGCAACCCCATTGAGTTGGTAAGAATCCAACTCCGCCTTCTCTACCGGAGTCACTCCCACAAAGTCCAACACCTTAGAGAATTTATCTATAAACTCTTGAGGATCTTCCTCTATTTTTGACCCATAAAATTCCAGAGTTTCTATCCCAACCTGAGCCAACATTTGAAAACCAAACCTAAACTTCTCATTTGTTACTTTCTCTTCCAAATGGTGAATTGGAGCTTGATGAGGAACTTCTTGATCCACATTGTCTTCCTCATTTCTTCTAACGTTAGCCCTTGTAGTGGTCATATCCTGAAAATCATAGGGCACAGATTAGGAGAAAGACCTAATAGAGTTAAACTCTATGGCACGACTTAGAGAATGAAGAAGTGAAATTTCCTAAACATCTAATAGCCTCTCATTCATAAATGTGGTGAGCTTCACATTTATGAACAAGACTCTACTAGACGTGGTTTGAGACATCCTAGAACTATTCTAAACCTTGTGCTCTGATTACCAAGTTTGTCACGACCTAGGGTACCCCCTAGATGTAACATGACACATAGAACCCTGAAGGACCCTATGTAAGCCACTTAGCATATCACAACATAAGATAATAGAAAAGTATGGAAATTTAAAACATTTTTCAATATAATCAAGGTTTCATAAAACGAAGCGGGAGTCTATTACACTTGTCTCAAACTATCTAATACTTGAAAAGAGTTAGGGATACAACCCATACAAAAGTTCTAACATAAAAGAAAGACATAAAAAGGAAAGGGTGATAAAGTCCTCGATGCTATGAGGACTCACCAAAACTTCTCTTCTTGATCTACTACGAACCTAGCCCCGAGGATGGAAGTCAATATCGCCGAACCCTACATTTGATAAGAATGTAGGTAAAAATATGCATTAGTACAATAATGTACTAAATATGATGGCTAGCATAAATCATCAACATAAGCATAATAGAGGCATTAGTCAACATAAGACATATACCAAAATCATAAGAGACAATAACACAAGTCATAAGCATAAGAGACATCATCATAAGACATAGGCTATAAGCATAAGAAATAACAACGTAGTCATAGGCATAATCAATGCATCTAGTTTAGCATAACATAAGAGAAACACTTCATAAGTCACCTCAAGGCAAGCTTATGCAATGCATGGATAAGACCCCATAATCCCACCCATGCTAAGCAAGTCATTTTAGGCACTCATTCATATTTATCATCTTTTGATCTCATCCTTAGCTTATTTCTCATAGACAAGGGAACATTCACCTTTAGTCACACATGTATTGGAAGGGCATTTTAAGCTACAATCCAAACTAAGCATACATCATACAAAGAACCTCATATCAAAACATACTTACAATACTTCCTTGAAGTATCCTTAGTTCATTATTCATGTTCATAATCTTATTGTGATAGTGGAAAAGCATAAGTCATAGGCATATTCATTACATAGATCATCATAACATAAGAGGATCATACCATAATTACCCTTAGAGCATACTTGTGCAATGCATGAATAAGACCCGATAAATCTCACCCATGCTAGGTAAATCTTCTTGAGTAACCATAGTTCATAATTCATATTCTTGTTGTGGGAATTAGCCTTAACCGACATAGACCATGTGAGCTTAACATGGAATCCGGTGTCTACCCCACACCTAAAAGGGGTTATCCTACTTGCCTAAGGTAGAACCATTATCTTAGCTTTGGTGGATCCATTAGCTAAGTAACCTACGGGGGTATATAGTTTATGGGATAAGGAGATTGCTAATAGAAACCCGGACTCAACTAAGGTATAAGGTTTCCATCTCATGAGACATACTTTGGGAACCCAAACTCAACTAGCATAGAAGGAACCCATTTGGAAAGCCGTACTCAACTAATGTAAAAGCTTTCATTGGGAAGCCGGACTCAACTAGCGTAAAAGCTTCCATCTCATATTCAATATCCACTCGGTGCTAAGCATAAATTCCAAAGGAGTTCATATTAAGTCTTGACTTAAGTTCATATTCATGGAAGAATGTCTTGACACTCAATCCAACATAATTCATACTATATCTCATTAGATCATGCATGGGAATAACCTTTCACTGTCCATGTATACATATAGATTCAATAGGTGAGAAAGTCTTTCAACCTTAGAATCATCATATTGTGTGTATATGAGAATAACCTTTCAACAACACAACAACTAGATCATAATCATAATCACTTTACTCTCAAAGTGTTCTTAAAGCATATACTAAACTTTCATAATTCATGCATAATATCATAATTTTCCCTTTCAAGGATCAAAGCTCATATTATATCAACACATCTAGAATTCACTACATTAAACATGGATATTAACATAATTCAAATAACCCCAACTACTACAAGCATAATCTCATAGTATCCTTCTTTCATCAACAAACCCACATCACAAAATCGTATTTGGGAATAAGGGGATTTCATGGGTTCTTGGGGAATTCAACATAAAAACCATAATAAATCATCAATTCAATCATAATATAAAATAATTCAAGCATTGGAATAACCCATGACTTCGGAATCATAATATAAAACATGTTGATGCATTGACCAAGTAAAAATAACATAAAACTGAGATTTACTAATCTGAAATTCATGTATACAAGGTCATGCAATATTTGAAAACATGTTGATTTATGGGAGATACTAAAATTGACATAAACCATATGAGCTACCTCATAGATTATAGTGTACTACTCCCACACCGAAATGAAGTGTCCTAAGGACCATGATATCTGAGCTGAGGTGGATCCACTAGCTAATATCTATTTAAGACAAATTCTACGCTAGCAAGTAGTTCAGGGGCGTAGGAGTTGTTACTAAAGGTCCATGTACGCTAAACGGAAACTTTTATTCCAAAAGTCCACTCGGTGCTAAGTATACTCCAAAAGGAAACATGCATAAATCTGAAAACATTAATGATCTAAACTACTAAATTATACTAACAATCTGATAAATTACTGAGTAGCTAATAAATATAATCTGAAAGATACTTTAATCAAAAGCATCTAAATCATGATATTTGTAAATATACTGAGAGATACTTTATTAGACAGCATCATAATTCATGATAATCTGAGACATGCATCTAAAAATAACATAATTTTGATCATGAAAATACTTGCATACTATGGGTTCATAGAAATATCATTGAAAACATGGATTATAGTCAAAATCATGCAATTCAGATCAATCATGAAGGGAAAACTGAAATTTAATAAGAACCCATGAAGATCACTTAAACACTAGTCTCGGGGAATTCATAATTTTAGAAATTGAGGTTTTCCTTGGAATCAATGGGTGAAGAGGAATACATTGATGAAGTTCCTACATATCTGAGATAGAAACCCTAGTTTGAATTCATCAATGGAGGCTTGGGTCCTGGAACTCTAGCTTGCTTGAGGGAGACGACTTGAGAGTGAAGAAATTGATCTTAGGTGAGTTATGAAAGAATGAGGGGTTATGGTCTTTAGAAAACACTTAACACACTTAGAATAGGCCAAAATAGCGTAGTTTAGGGGTTAAAAGAGTGGAAAAAGACTAAAAAGTCCCTAATAAAAAACTGTAGGAGATCATCTATGGATGCCCTCCCCAGACCGTACAACCATCTACAGGTCGTGAAAGGGTCCGTAGAAGTCGGAGGGAATTTTTTTTGGGTTTTAGAAAATCAACTCTACGGACTAGTCTACGGTCCATATAAAACAGTACGACTCATACAAGTGTCCGTAAAATCTGGGTCACCTGAGTTCTGAAGTTTCTTTGTACGGACAGTTCCATGGGCCATAAATGTTTCCACGACCTGTAAAACTCTTCATCATGTTCAAGAAATTTTCCTATGTTTCAAAGTCTGGTCTACGGCTAGCTCTACAGTTTGTGAAATCTTATATGAACCGTAAAGCCCCTCGTGAACCCTGGTCCTGAAATCTCAACTTTTGAGGTCCAATCCACTGGTGGCATCTACGGTCCATAAGCATTTGTACATGCCATGAATCCATTCCGTAAAAGTTACTTTTCTACAGACTTCAACATATTTCTGCACTATTCTGATCTTATCTGAGCTAGGTACTTACGGGGTATTACATAAGCATATTGGGGAGTCAGAATATGTCAGATAGAACGATCAAGAACCTATGTTCACATACACAGTTTCGAGTATGAATGCCTTGGGATAAGGTTTCACACAACCTTTAAGAAAAAATTAATTAGGATTATAATTTGACTATTATACTCCTTATTAATTTTTTTTATCTTTGTCTATTTACATACCTCTTAATTCAAGAATAATTAATGCAAAGGGTAAAATTGAAACTAAATAATTACTTTTCTCTTGATTTTTAAAATTGACAAGTATTTGAGAACAACTATTTTAATATACATGACAACTAAATGGAGGAGGGTGTACTTGTTAAGGTTACTACAAATTTTACAAATTGAAAAACTAACATTAAGTTGTTGCATACAACAACATTATAAGTGAAATCTATTTCAAGAGCGGTAATACGTTCAAGTTTTATCTTTATTCTTGTCTTACAATAGTAATGAAGGTAATTTAGTTAATTATAAGAGATTAAAAGTAAACGAGAAGGGTTAGAATTAGTGGTAAGGAGTGACTCCAAACCTTGATCTCATTCTAATAGCACAATCATTTTTCCACTAATGTGAAACCTTCACATTGTTTTGTAATATACTTCAACCTCAGTTTAGATCGATTTTTCCCGAAAAATAAATAAATAGAAATGATGTGACTAATGAATTTGGATCCAGACCTTAAATGTTTCTTATTTCAATGAAGCTGAATTATGGTTTATTTAATTTGTAACTAAACACTCTGTAAATCATCTCACATTCAGTCTAATCTTTATGTATAATTATTTTGTAAGATTCATTTGTCTTATCCTCAAAAAGATGAATCATTTTCCTAAAAATCTTTTGAAGCCAGAATCCTTAAATTAGTCTCCTTGATCTTCTATATCAAAATATGATAAATTCATATCTAAAACATAGCCGACAGATGTGAATTTAATAAGAAATCTTCATAAAACTATAGAAAGTTGCACGATTTTAAGTTCGTTCACTTAGGGAAAAAAGAAAAATAAACTTGATTTACATTTAGCTAATAGCTCGATACACAAGAACCACATACAAGCAGGGGCACAAACATATTGTAAAAAACAAAACATAGTGCTAGTCTACTTGGTAGTTGAATGTTGGGAAGATAAACTAGATACTAGGAACATTGGCTGAATGGAAACAGAGTGCCCTGGTCACTAGTACCACATATTAATCTAGGCCCTTCCATAATCATCATAAAGTGAAATCATGTCCATAGGCCACCACCTCTTTGGACTTCTTGAGCACCTTGACATTCTCTTTGAGTCTATTGCAATTTTCAGCTACTAAAGGTGACCATCAAGCATTCTACCAATACCACCACCATGAGGTGTCAACGATCTCGTCTTCCATTTCCTTGTTAATCATGTTTTGAATTCTGAACATTATATGCAAGGCCATAGAATCCACCAACCTCATTAGCACAATTTTCCAATTGGCCATCATTCTCATATTCAAATCGAAAGCTTGTTGCACCACATCTAGATGCTTCCTCAAATGACCAACGTCAATTACTCCTACTCCTTCAAGGTTTATTATGAAGCACTTTCTAGGATCATTCATAATGTGTTGTTGAGCTATGAACTTACTGTAAGGAGGTAAATAGTTAGGTTAACAAGTGTAATCAATCAGATTTTTCATCCCGATGATTTCCCTTACCCAATCAACTGATTTATTCTTCTTGGCAATCAAGTGTTGCACTGATTTTCTTGTAGAAGACTGAAGATCTGGATAGTTCTCATAATGATACATCAAAACTTTGATAATAACTCTCTTTAAGTAATTCCATAGTTTCCCCACAAAATCCTCCGGAGAGGCAGCAATTTCCTTCACTTTTTTCTTCAAAACATTAAGGAAAATTACTACAGGAATGAGGTTTGGCAATCCATTCACTTCCGTTTCTGGTGAAACCATAATCTCTTTCATCAAGAATTCATCCATTTTCTCAAATTTTTTGGAATGTAGCTTATTAGAGTATCGATCAAGCATTTCAACGAATTATATAATCTAGTTGTAGAGTGCATTTCTTTTTCATCAAACTCCCCACTTAGAAAAAATATTCTTCAATGAATCACTATAACAAAAACAACTTTTAGCGGCTATAAATAGACATATTAATAAAGAGTGTTAAGTCTTTACCGGCATTAATTAAATGTCATTAGATCCAGTGTCGATAAAGGCTTTAGGGACATATACAAAGAGTGCTAATTACCGTTAAAAATACATATTTAGGGGAAATTGAGCTATTGCCGCTAAATATCATTTTTGATGTAGTGAATCCTTTGATGAACTCAGAGTGCACATAAACGTCGTTAGAGCTTCAAACACAGAATTTAGATGTTGAGGAAGCCTTTTGAGTTTGGTTGAACCGGAAGCATTGAAATAACCTGACCATGCAATCGGTTCCCTTTTCCAATTATACGAACAATTCTAACCTCTTTCCATTTGTATACCACTATTATATCACAAATCATACAATATCCGACAATCAACTGTTTAATCATACACATATTAATCATACATTATTAATCAGATTTCATACACGTTTCATCCAAATAACTATTTCGAAAATAATATAAGAATAATGTGATAGTTTTAGAAAAAAAAACATTAGTTTTAATAATGTGAAAATAAATTGAATATAATATTTACCCTAACAATTTTTTTGTCCTTTTTAGGTGTTGGGACTTCTGATTCCTTTTTTTTTTTGGATCTTCTTGTAGATGGTTTTGACGACTGAGCA